>JAVKLF010000152.1:9497600-9507933 GCA_034783495.1 Millerichthys robustus | reverse complement strand
GTGTGTGTGTGTGTGTGTGTGTGTGTGTGTGTGTGTGTGTGTGTGTGTGTGTGTGTGTGTGTGTGTGTGTGAGCGCGCGCGCGCATTCGCATTTTAGTCTGTCTCTCCCTCCTGTGTGTGTCTTGTGACTGGTAGCTATGATACCTACCTACTGGTATCATATAACAATGGCCTGGCATATAACAATATATAACAATGACCCACCTCGCACAGTCCACCCCCACATCTCTGTGCACTCATTCAGCAGTCATGAGACGTGCTTAGGAGATCTCTCCCACCCCCTACTCCTGACCTGATAAGAGGGCATAAGGAGGTCACACAATAACCATTCTGTGACAGCGCCCTTTCCTTCATCCTCAGTGTCAGCACGGCCTCATCTGCTACAGTACTTTTGCCCTTGACTATCCCAGTACATGTTGTAAAACACAGTTAAGGTATCAGATAAGAGATGGGACTTGTAGTAGCACCTGCTAGTAACTGAATCAACTTTGCACTCCACTGAAAACAGATGTACTACATAGCAATGTGATTAATGCTTTACAAATCATCCGTCTCACTATAATTTGTCTGGTAGTCCTAAAGTGTCTCATCTGCAAACGATCAAAGAGGATTTACTCAAGGCTGTAAGAACCAAGCCCCTTCATAGTTTGACCAATAAGTTAAGATTTGTCAGCATTATCTTCCTTCTCCCCTTCTCTTTTTGTGTTTCTCCTGATCCCATCCTTACACTCACGCCTCACACTCGTTTCCTTTTATGGCTAATATTGTGTTCCAAGTACCTCGGAACTGGGAAGTCGGAATGTCGTCATTTGCGAGTTGACAGCAATCCAGTTTTCCGGAAGTCGGAAAAAAAGATGGTCGCCCGCAGCAACAAGTCTGTGTTGTTCTCACTGTTCTGAAGTTTAAAAAGTTATAATACAAACATTTAGTCCACTTGAAGAACACGTCAGAAGAGGATGAAGAAGATGAAGGCACAGAAGGTACAGTTGTTGTTTATTTGTACAAAACAAAACATCTTAAATAAATTCAGTTTGTAATTTTCATTAGTGGTCATGGAGCACAACAATAAAGTAGATATTGGATCATCCTGAAAACTGGAACCAGGTGGAGAGAAGCAAGCCTTCAGACGTCTGTCGGTGTAGACGTCAGTGGAAACGTCTTCATGTTCTGCAGAACACCAAGATAGATGCTGCAGCTGCTTTCTCTATAATCTGTGCATTGGGACATCAGAAATATGAAGGAACACCCACAAGGCAGCCCAGTGCAGGGAGATGAAATAGCCAGAACATTCACCTTTTTTTCTGGAGACCCTGTTTCTAACCCTATCTGATGGGATTAGATTTAGATTTTTAAATAGTGTTAAGTTATTATTTGTGGGATAACTTGTGTATCATTAAACAAGGGTTTTTCACAATTTACTGTTTCATTTTTATAGTTTCATCTTTTGATTATAGTTTGTGGTTAGGTAAGAAAAAATAGTCTAATAGTCCTACAGTGCTAAATGTACAAAAACCTCAGATTAAATATTTCCATTTAAACAAATTAACACTTGAAAATTTGACAAGAGGTTAGAAAAAAAACTGAAGAACTGGTGCATGACTTCATTAGCTTTTCAAACATGACACTTAAAAATTGGTGCAAAAACAAAATTTCACTTAATAAATTTTACTGAGCAGCTGTGTCATGAAGCCTTTTAAACTTGTGTTGGGCAAAATTCTGTTGTTCGAATGTTTCATGCTGCTTCTGGCTCACTTCTTCAAACGGTCACGGGAGCTCGGTCACCTCGTGATACACCCTCCTATGTTCATATTGTTATGCCTGAAGTGCTGTTTAAAGGGCTACTCACTGCGTCCACATTGAAAACTCACTCATCTGAACCACAGAATATCAGCAGGTTAACATAAAATTTTATTCACTATTGCTTTAGTTACTTTTATTATTGCTACTCCACTTATCTTACCTGCTGTGGTGTGAAACTCTCAGGGTTGTACGAATTGTCCTTCCACAGATTGAGCCTCAGATAATGGATGTAATTCGTCGCAATAATAATGTAATTCTGACTTCCCAGTACACAGTTCCAAGGTAAATGGAATGCAGCAGAAGTCAGAGTTGGTCATACTTTTCATTTAGGAATTTTCTAGTTCCTGTTGAAATTTATGACTAGTATGCGGGAAATTCCCACTTTCCAGTACAACTGGAATGCAAAAGAAGAGTCCACTAGATCAATACCCAGATGTTAGCTTTTCTACCACAGTGCTGTCCCAGTTCTTTACCTGCCTCTCCTGCAATCTAGCAATCTCTCCCTCCATTCTTCTTGGCCTCTTTCTGCACTGCGTCATAGCTGGTCATGTGACTTCATCCTATCTGCACACTGTGGTGGCATCGCTCAGCTGTGTTATTCACAAAACAAAGCGGTTTATTTTGTATTTAGTGAGCTGAACTGCTCAAACAGCTGCTTCGATGAAAGAATCCAAAAGCAGAGAGGCACTGCGCACAAACTCACAAGTTCTGCTATCAAGCCTGCATGTCTTTGGTTACCTTGAGTCTTTTGTCTCCTAGTTGTCTCCATTCTGTACACCTTTGTTCCTTTCCTCTCCATGCAGCTTTCAAGTTCAAGGCCGGTACTTCACTCAGCAAATATGACCCAAACGCTTATGAAATAAGAGACAATGTGTTCATCTCCCACCTAAAATTTCAATGCCTCTTTTGTCCTACTGTACCTCCTCCTCCCTGAGTATCTCACTCTGTCCTTTGTTTCCACACTGTCGTGATCATTTGTTTTTTGTAACTCCTAATGTTTATATGAAAACCGTCTTGTGTTTTCTAAAATGTGTAAACTTTATAAGGATAAAGTCTTATCATATTAATTGGATATCAATTTTAAATTAGTTTTACCATGAAAACTCTAAAAGATATGTCACTTAGAATCAATAAATTCAAGGTTATTTCCAAAAAAAACATCCAAAGCAACATACACTGGTCAAAAATGATTTAAAATAGTGTAAAAAAAAACAGTTAAAAAGTGTAAAAATAGAGAGAAAACACTGAAATAAAACTCAAAACCTAACATAACTTCCGTTATACAGAATTGCAAAGCCCAAATACCTTTATTTTTGAATTTGGATTATGAAATGTCTAAGAGAAACTGGTTGGTAGTGCTCTTACTGGAATGTAGATGCTAAAGAGATTACATAAACATGATGGAGCAGGCTCACCTAAAAACGCATGTTTAGGGAACAGGATGTTGTGTCAGAGTGTGTTGCCACAAACAATGTTTTTACCTGCTTGTTACTTCAAATACCTAATAGTGATGAATGTGTGGTTTTGGGTGCTGCAGGGGTTTTCCTGATCCCTTATTTGCTGATTGTGTTCATCGGGGGCATCCCTGTCTTCTTCCTTGAGATCGCACTGGGCCAGTTCATGAAACAAGGAGGAGTCTCTGCCTGGAACATCGCACCTCTCTTTAAAGGTAGCTACTACGGGTGGCATTATGAAGAGGATGTTTAAATCACTTGTTGGTTTGAGAAGTTAAGAGCTGTCTTCTCTCTGTCAGGTCTGGGCCTAGCCTCGATGGTGATCGTGTTCTTCTGTAATACCTACTACATCATGATTCTGGTGTGGGGCCTCTACTTTCTCTTCCACTCTTTCACTAACCCACTGCCCTGGGCAACCTGTGGACACCCCTGGAACACCCCCAACTGCACACAGGACTTCCGACGCATGTGCCACAACCGCAGTGTCGCCCAACCTGCTCTGCCGTCATCTGCTGCCCTCCCCTCCAGTCCTCTTTCCACTGTGACCCCACTGAACCTGTCAACATCTCAGCTCCTCCTGAACGGCAGCTGCGTGGAGGCAGAAGGCCTGCGCTCGCCAGTCATCGAGTTCTGGGAGTATGCAGTCTCTTTAGTTGATCAGGCTGTCAGCGTGACACATTAAAAAAAATCAATACACTCATTTGAAAATGACTTTTTTCTGAGATTTGAGTAATTGCATTCAGTTTTCCAAGTAACGCAAACCTTTATTTTGAATACTCTGATATTTCTGGGGGGGTGGCTCTAGATGCAAAATCTCTCAGGTTCTCCTATTTTTGCATTAACTTGTACTTGCAAGCCACATAGAAACTTGATTTGACTTGCAAAACATATTTTGCCTGTTGTATGTTTATAATATGAACATTATGTTTTGTTTTGTTTCTTACTGGCAAATGCCTCTGTTCCTCATTCTAGACGTAAAGTGCTTCGTTTGTCCGGAGGCCTGCATGAACCTGGAGTCATAAGTTACGAGATGGTGCTGTGTCTCATAGCCACCTGGGTCATTGTTTACTTCTGTATGTGGAAAGGCGTTAAATCTACTGGCAAGGTGAAGTATTTTCTAGCAGAAAAGTTCATGTCACATACTGTCACATGTTAGTTTTTAAGTTCAGGGATTGGGGATTAATATTCATGTTCAAACACTTACATTAGCTCCACCGAAAGTGGGAAATAATCAGAGCATTTTGCCCTTTGGCTCCAATAAGCTTAAGTTTAGATGGAGGATAAATGTCTAGACTGAAACTCTGTACAAGCTCACCTACTTTCTTTTATTGCCAGCCATTGATGATGTTTTATTTAAGATCAAAGTAACATTATTGTATGTCTTAGTAGATATTGTTCTGAGAAAATAGATAATCACCTCTGACTTGTTTAACTGTGTCCATTCATACATTACCATAATAAACAATTCCTCATTTCATAACACATATAAGAAACTGTGTTTGCATACTTGGGTCTCCCTAGTAGCCAAAGCTCATAGAGCCAGGGGCAAAAACAATGAACGCGATTAAACTGGCTAGCTGTAAGCCGATTATTAACTTTCCTCCACGTACGTGTTTGCAAGCTGGACTTCTTTGACTATAAATCACAGCAGATTAAGATGAAAATGTGCTTTCTCACAACTTTACTGTTACTCTGCTCAAACATGTACTCCATAACAAGTGAGGTTTCAGCATAACTTGGCAAAAAAGCAACCTACTTTTTCTTAAAAAAACAAAAGGTCTGCCAAAACCACCTGCTCTTGCAGGCGGTTTACAAACTGTCTGGCTTTCCATTTACAGGAGACCTTTTCATCAAAGTAGCATGACAGGCCTGATTACACATCTACTACAGGAAGGACCTAATGGCTTCTACTTATGTCTTGAGTATTTGCAAAGCAGGTAAATGCCTAATCAAAGTGATAAGAAGTGTACTTTAGCCATGCACACCTGCGACTACCCTTGACAATAGCTAATAGGTTCAAAACCTGTTCAGTTAGCCTCCATTAAAAATATACCTTGATGTGCACATATATATATATCTTTTTACTGAACTTCTTCAAATTGGTCCCACAATATCCAGAATTTCTTTTTGAAGCTCTCAATTTTTTCTTTCCTTTGTAGGTCGTGTACTTTACAGCTCTGTTTCCCTACCTGGTTCTGGTGGTTCTTTTGGCCCATGGAGTCACTCTGCCTGGAGCTTTAGATGGCATCGTTTACTACCTGAAGCCAGACTGGTCCAAACTTGGAGAAGCACAGGTTCAGCATTTTTGCATGAGCATTCCTTTGTGTGTCAGTGTAGCATTTCTGAATGGGTGAAGTCCTGGACAACCAGAACAGATTTACATTATTGTGTCTATGAAAACTACATTAAATTGTACTTTTTGTTTTAATATTAGGTATGGATTGATGCCGGCACTCAGATTTTCTTCTCCTATGCCATTGGACTTGGTGCACTTACTGCACTGGGCAGCTACAACCGCTTTCATAACAACTGTTACCAGTGAGTTTATACACAACATGAAATCAGACACCAGTGCTGCTGGAAGGAGGCAAACTTCAACACAAAGTCTATCTTTCTAGTGATCTTGTAATATAATAATGCAACTGTGTCCCTTTTTAGTTTAGGAATGACTCAGTTGAGCTTTCGGTGTTTTTATTTGAAGGCCTGTTTGGTTCCCTTGATACCGTCATAAACATTAGCCCTAGAATGCACTATAAGATCATGCACCAAGGGCCCTGAAGACTTCCTGGCATGTTGCCCCCAGTTGAACTTTTTTTTTAAACTCAGATCAATTCAAAGGGAATGTGCCTCTGGGAAAGCCATAATAAGTTCTGATCCTGTATAAACATAATTTTATTTCCAAGGAAATGGTAACTATAAGCATATGGAGAGTATGTTGAAATGAAGTGGTACAGTAAAGTATCAATTCAACTGTACAGGCTGAACTGTATGATGTTTTATTGCTGTGAGTGTTCAGACCAAACCTGCAGACCCTTATGAGGAGGTTATATAGCTCCATAGCAGAAGTAAGGACTTTGTTTTGGTAAAACTCAGCACATGCATGCATATTTGGAATGCTTATAGAACAAAGGGCATGAAGATCCTGCTCCAAACACAATCTCTCTTTTTGACCTAAATTGGAAGTCACAAGACGAGTTCCCATTCTGAGGGATGGCAGCTCTGTTTCTTTCACTTGCCTAGAGATTGGACTGTTTGTAGTTTGTGATGCGTAGTGAATGTAAACATTTATATTGGTTGTTGTTAAAACCACATAATTCTGTTTTTTTTTTTTTCACCAAAACACGAGTTGGGTTAAAGTTATTTGTTAACTTTGAATTGTCACAGAACAACTTAACAGCACACCGTAAAATTTGACATGCAATGACTTGACTTCACATGAAAAGAGCTAGTGTCAACCAAATTTTTTTAACATAACAAAAATAACGATTGTTTCGTTGCGCATAAAGTCGCTTTTTAAAATCTATAATTTATTTGTCACACTGTCTCTTTAATTTCAGTATAGAGTATAGTTAATGCTATGATTAACTGAAGATTATTAGCATTTTTGTTAAAAAAAGAAAAAGAAAACTAAATTTGAGTTAGAACATTAAGCTCCAGATCCTGCTAAATGCAGCTGTTGTTTATGCATTCTTCTGTTGCTTATGCATCTTTGGAGTTACAGTTAAAGTTGCCAAGCAGAGGTTTCAGTTAAACAGAGACTCGCTCCTCAGTCAGATAACAGAGATGTTGTTGACTCTGTGCTGAAACTGTGAAGAATGAATAGAAACTTTGACGCTTCTGGATTCAGGAGGAGGTTCAGCTCCAGTACATCAACATGATTACTGTGATGCCTGCAACTCAGTGCTATCAGCTGTATTGGCCGAGAATGTACACATACAAAAATAAATACTATAATAACTACACACTCATACAGTCTATTGACAGCAGTACAAACAGACAAAATAAAACACAAAGCTTTACAAAGAAAGTCAAAATAGATCAATTTGAACGTTCGAGGAAGTTAGACAGCCTCCTTTCTTAATTGCTTAACTCAGATGACATTCATTGACAAAATAAAGACATAGCTCTAAAGTGCAACCTGACTGGTTGTAGGATGTACACTCTCTCCTCTCTACCTGCTACAACAATAACAGCAGCTTTTAGAGAAATTGCTATTGATTCCTAATTTACTATCCTGGTCCGTGTCCTCTGAGCCTGTGTTTTTCTTGAGCATGTTACATAATCTCCCTGTTACATCATACTACCATAATTTTTGCCTCTGAACAGTTAGTTTTCTGAATTGTCCAATGGTTTTTTTTTGTTCAGTTTTGGTTTTTTAGTTGTTTTGTATTACTTTTTTGTAATTTGTAATTTTTTTTTGTAGGGATGCATTTGTCCTGGCCCTTATAAACAGTGGAACCAGCTTTTTTGCTGGCTTCGTGGTGTTCTCTGTACTAGGTTTTATGGCTGCGGAGCAGGGGGTGGACATCAGTAAGGTGGCTGAAAGTGGTGAGCCAACTGATCATGTCTCTAAAATCTAATGAGCTACTCTAAATACTGAAGGTGAGAGCCATTAGCTCCTAATGTCTTGTGTTTCTTCATGTGCAGGTCCAGGTCTGGCTTTTATAGCCTACCCAAAGGCTGTGACTCTGATGCCTTTGGCACCGCTCTGGGCAGCACTGTTCTTCTTCATGTTGCTTATTTTAGGCCTGGACAGTCAGGTAATTCTGACATCATTCTTTAATATTAAAGAGACACGTTAACCTGGAAAGAACATGCGCTAACATGTTACCTGCCTCTATTTAATTCTATGCTGCATTTTGAATTCATAGTTACATTTTTTTACTCGCTTCCTTTAACACAAGTATGTCTCAAAAAAAGAGAAACTGCTTAAATAAATTACATTCAGTTTTAGCATAATATTTCTTAGCCCCCTGTTTGTTGAATGTCTGACCCAGAGCCTACATTCATTGTTTAACAGCCCAGGGATCTGTCAATGACCGTCTGTCTGATTCACACAGAGAGTGTCTGTGTTCTCCACTCCATTCATTTATGCTCACTTTCCATTCTCTCCATCATTTTCTCTCTTGTTTTTCCCTTTTCCCTGCCACAGCCATGTTGCGCAAGAATATACTGCCATTTCAGTAAGATGATGGAACACCAGCTGCACAATAGTGATCCTCTTAGCTCATTCTGAAAGCCAAGATATTTTCCTTCCAAAGTACATTTATACATTATTGCATACGGTAGTGGTTAGCCTTGGTCTTTAAATAGATCCAGTATTTGCTGATTACTTAAGAAGAAAGATTATTGAACAAACAATCCTGTAATCAGATGGAAACAAGGAACTCCAACTGTTATTTTTTTGTTTTCACTCAGTTATAATATATATAAATATATATATGTATTATTTCTTGTTTTTGTTCAGTTTGTAGGGGTGGAAGGGTTGATAACTGGAATCATGGACATGTTGCCCCCTAAATCTGCCCTGGGCTCTTTGCGACGGGAGGTGGTTGCTGCCATCTGCTGCATCATCTGCTTCTTAATTGACATGTCCATGGTCACCGAGGTACAGTGAGGCTCTTAGAAGTCATTTGGTTGTATTCTAAAAACATTTGACTTAAAGCATTCATTTGTAAAATGTTGATTGGCCAAACGTTAAAGAGGCTTTGGTTCATTGTGTGAACTTCAACCATAGTCAAAAAAGAACAAAAAACTTATAAAGTCTTAGGATGTGCATATGTATTTTGATGCTGACTGTTGGTATGCTTTCTGCCAGGGAGGGATGTATGTGTTCCAGCTGTTTGACTACTACTCTGCCAGTGGCATCACTCTGTTATGGCAGGCCTTCTGGGAGTGTGTTGTCATTGCCTGGGTTTATGGTGAGCTAGTACAGTATCTTGCAGTTACAGCAAAGTCAATTTAAAAATCACAACTTCCTTGTACCCCACCTGCCAGGCGCAGATCGTTTCATGGACGACGTGGCCCGTATGATCGGCTACCAGCCCCTCCCCTACATGAAATGGTGCTGGTCCTACATCACGCCTTTTGTCTGTGTGGTATGTGCCCCTTTTGCCTGCTTTCCACTAATCTTTACTTACGAGTGGCAAACTAATGAGACTTTTCTGTGTGCATTTAGGCAGTGTTTCTGTTCCACGTAGTGAACTATAAGCCCCTGACCTACAACACAGTGTATACCTACCCAGTGTGGGGCGAAGTACTTGGATGGGCCCTGGCTCTTTCCTCCATGCTCTGTATTCCTGTAACTGTTCTTTACAAACTGCTCTGCTGCAAAGGGTCTCTCCGGGAGGTCAGTTGACCTGCACATATGCAACGTTTTGTGCTAGTTTAATTTAGTTTGTTTTTGTTTACTGCCTTCCTTTTTTTTCTTCTACTCAGATTATTTTGTCATTAGAGGTCTGTTAAAAGATGTTAAAGCACTTGTCTCATTTTTCTCCTCAGCGATGGCAGCATTTAACCATCCCAGTCTGGGGCAGACATCACCTGGAGTATCTGGCACCAGAGAGCGAGGCCAAACTGCTGCCCCCAGAAGAAACCAAGAGTACTCTACTCTTTGAGAGTGTCATCTGATGCCCCAAGCTTTGACATCAACACATTCATACACAGAATCATGCATACTACACCGGCCTAATGGTTAACAACACATAGCACAAATTCAAAACAACACTGATAAAGAAAAAAAAAACTCTGGACAAATGGACGAGTATTCTGAAATAGAACTGATACACATCCCCTGACTTAATCACTCATACCCTCTGCTCTGTTTTCTACCTCTCTGGCTCTCCACTCTCTTTCATTCCGCCTGCCTTTGTGCACTCTTGTCCCATCTTGTTCTCTAAGTGTTATGTGTCTGCTGTAGCTGCTAAATTGTCCCTGTTTGCAATAGTTTAAACAAACTCATCCAACTCAAATCCATCAGTGTGTCTTTTGTGTGTGTGTGTTTGAGGGGGTGTCTTTTATTGAGAAACCTAAAAGATTCTGGTTCAACTTGTCACATGTACGTTCTCATGATGCCTGCT
>JAVKLF010000152.1:9457659-9474337 GCA_034783495.1 Millerichthys robustus | reverse complement strand
AGTCACGTCGCTCTCTGAGCTCGGTGGAGATTTACAACCCAGAGACAGACAGCTGGAGAGCCGGACCAACTCTTCCTGCATCTATGCTTTCCCTTCGAACCAACGCCTCCAACACAGGAGCAGTGGAGGGAAAGATTTACCTCTGTGGATACTACAAAGGAGCTGGTGAGTATCACTTATTATTTAACTAATTCTTTTCTTTCCAGATACCTTTGTTTTGTTGCTATACAGCATCAGGTGCCTCAGTGGGTTGCCCATGCTCAGGTCGTCCTGCTGCACAAAAAGATGCTTTCTGTCTAATCACTCTGTGAAAATTAGTCAATACTAACATTTTCTTACATAATTGCAGGTCGTCATGATATCATTACTAAGGAGATTTTGGAACTGGACCCTAAAGACAATGTGTGGATGGTGGTGGAGAGACGAGCAGCCATGCATGACAGCTACGACGTCTGTCTGGTTGCCAATCTCAACCCTAGAGACCTCCTGACACGTTGACACAATTTTAATGACTGGGAGAAACTATTTTAGACCTCATGTAAGCAGTAACTGTAGTCTTTGTGCATTTAAATTAGTTATCTGTATTGTTTCTTTTAACATTAAAATAAAAATACTGAAAATATGATATTGTAAACATTGTTTCAGTATTCACACGAATACGCTACACTTTTCCAGACTGATTATTTCATTGTGTTTTCTTTTGCACCTTTTTAAAACTGTAAAGTAAATAAAGCTCAGTCTATTTAATAATCCAAATTTTTGGGGGGGCATAAAAAATAGGAAAATATAAATCCGTGACTTTTTGATATGACAGGAAGCAGCTGATGTTTCCTAAACATCTTCTGAGACTTTGATGATGATTGTAGAAAAGATACGATGGGAGTAACTGAACTAATCAGATTTAGGGCCAGAAGCGTCCTTCAGAACCAGGTGTGTTTGTGGGAGTGATGAATGCAAACGTGGGAAACTCCTCTCACATTCCCAGAAACGATACTTCCAGCTTGTATCACTCTGAACTCAGAAACTGTGATCATGAGACCGAGTGGGTTGTGGATTCTCGTCCGTGAGTAAACCAAAACTTCTCACTTTTATTTACTAACCTGCATATTTTTGTGGAAATTTACTTGATAGGTTGAGCCTAATTACCTGCTCCATAATTACAAAGAGCTTTAATATGAAACTTTAACATAAGTTAATGTAACTAATCACTTCCTGATGGCTTTTAAAACTGGATTTGAACTTTACTGAAGGTTCATTGGAAATTATCCATGTTTGTAAAAGAACAGCCTATTTTCAACTCACACATAAATATAAATGTGATTCTCAAAAACATTTTTGAATGCTAAAATGATGAAATTTTAACAAGTTTTTAAGGAACTGCAAAGTAACTTTTACTATCAAAGGTTGTTTTCTGAATATTTTGTTTTTTCCAATTTCTTCATGAGACGTGTATAAATGCTTTCAATCTTTATTTATCTTTAACGACAAAAAAGACTCTAACAGACGCATGTTCAACACTGTTTTTTCAACCATTGCATAGCACAATAACACCCCAATAACTGATTTCTTTTTCTCCCCAGAATGTCTCTTTTTGTGCTTCCCCCAGCAGTCTTTGCTTCAGAGAAGATGGTGTGCTTTCCAAGTGAACAACAAAACACATCGGAAATATGCCGCCGGTGGTGATGTGGACAAAACTGTGCAACTCTGTAAGAACACCAGCTGCTGTGAGGCCATTTACCAGATAATAAATGGGCAGCAGAAGGTTGAAACTCTTGGTAAGAAAGGATCAGAACCCCAAGTCAGAAGCAGATGTTAAATTTTCCAGTGAGCTTTTAAAATGTTCTAAGTGTCTGAGACAAATTGCACTAGTTTCTTAAATGTATGTTTTGTAACAAATGGTAACTTTGATGGCTGTCATTTGTCTTTGTTAATGTCTTTTTTTGTGTTTCAGCTTGTAATGTGTTAGAAGAGCCTTGCCCAGAAGAAACCTGCAAGGCCCAAAAACACTTCAGGAATCCCTTCATCAGGTGTGTGTGCAACACAGACCTGTGCAACAGTAACATTACATGGGCTCCAGCGGAACAGACCCTGCACACACACACTTACCCTGCAGGTATGTTCAGAAAAGGCAGCTGCTGAAAGAATATGTATAGTTTTTTGTATTATATATTTTTAATTATGAAATGTTTTGGAGTTGCTTTAGTGTCTATGTCTTTTCTTTTAGCTGAAGCCACAAAAACAGTCGCGGTTGTGATTCTCTCCTTTTTCTTTTGCATCATAATTATTGCTATGAGCTGGAGAAAACTCCACAAAAATAAAAGTAAGATTTTTTGTTTGCTTTTGCAATTTTTGCGCACCATGCCTTTTTCAGTTTGTGTTGACTATTGCATCTTTTCTTATGGCAATAACAAAGGCTGATCGTCCTTAACTTCTGTTTTCTTCCTCAGCCAAGACGGGGGACCAAAATGAAGGTGTGTTTTCAGCTAAATTCAGTTTGTTATCAGACTTAAGGTAAAACGTGAGAACTACTGTATTTTTTGGTGATCCAAAAGTACTTTTCATTGGACAAGATGTCATTGTATCAGTCTCTGGTATTTTTTCATATTACTATAAGACTAAATAAAATAATAGATTGTATTGACACATTACTCAAAAAGTGACACATTTCAGATAATGAGATAAAAATATTTCTCAGTGCTTTTCTTCTCATATATATATATATGAAGTTCTTACAAAGTATCTATTAACCGTTGGGTTGGCTTTCATTCTCTTCTTAACTGGTCTTGTTCTTCATCTGTGTCACAGAACTCCTTTTTCTTTACTTTACCTAACATTTCAGTAAACATTTAGTCAGACTAGTTTTAATTGTTTTTTAGAGAAGAATCCACAGCCTGCCTGTAAAGATTACAGCATCCAGCCATCATGTTCCTGTCAAACAAAAGCTTCAGAGAGCATCATCACTGACGTTGAACTACAGGAGGTAAATCAAACCAAATATTACAATTCTGCTGATTCATCTTTGTCACAGTGCTCAGTCCTGTGGTCTTTGATTCCGATTGTTTTTTCATCCTATAGGTTGTGGGCTGTGGGTGCTTTGCAACTGTTTTTAAAGGGAGGTACAAGAAATCTGTGGTGGCAGTAAAGGTGTACCCTGCAGGCTGGAAACATAAGTTTACCACAGAGAAGGAGATTTATGAGCTGCCACTGATGGAGCACAGTGGGATTGTTCAGTTCTTGGGTGCTGGGAAGAAACCAGATGATGGCAGCTGGATCATTGTTCTACAGTATGCTGAATACGTAAGAGATGGCTTTCAAATGTTATAATCATAACCTACGGCAGAACTTATAAAATTCGAGCTACAGAGATAATTTGCTGGTTAATTCTTATCAAAGACAAACTGAATAAATAAATATAGGTTTTGTAATTAAACATGGTATAAATTTGTGGTTTCTAATCTCAAAGTATGTTTTGAAGAGTCAAAGATTTAATGTGTCTCTGACTTTCAGGGTTCTCTTCATTCTTTCTTGTGTAAACACACCAGCAGCTGGATGATGTCATTGAAGCTGTGCCAGTCCTTATCACAGGGACTTTCCTATCTCCACTCTGACCTCCTCAGTCATGGTACTGACCGGAATTCCACACCGCTGAAATTTGTGTCTTGTAGCAATTTCCCACAGAAAGAAGGTTGTGTGTGAGCTCATCCTCATTTTGGGGGTTTAACCCCATGGGTGTGTACACCTACTGATCGTGTCACTTTTTATTTTCAGTATCATAGATTTCCAAACTGCAGATTCAAGTGAGACGTAAAAAGCGTGTGATTTATTTTTCTCTCTTGCAGGTGTGCACAAACCTCCTGTGGCTCACAGAGACCTGAGCAGCTTCAATGTCCTGGTGAAAGCAGACGGTACCTGTGCTCTTTGTGATTTTGGATCCTCCACCGTTCTGCGTTTTTGTTCAGGCTATCACTTCTGGCAGAACCACATAACAAAGATGAAGGTGAGACAACATGACTTGAAATAAAAGTTCAGTAGATATCAACAATCTGTAAAAACTGAATGTCACATTTCTGCAGGGTCAAGCTCAGTTCGGCACGCTCCACTACATGCCCCCTGAGGTCCTGGATGGATCTGTCAACCTGAGCAGCAGCTCCTTTCTCATGCAGGGGGACATCTACGCATTGGGTCTGATACTGTGGGAGATATGGATGCGATGCTCTGATTTATTTGAGTGTTAGTACCCATTTTCAGACATATTTTGCAATCAAAGGAAATGCCACAAAAAAGGTGTCAGTTGTGACATTTGAGTGAATGGAGGTGGACCTGAACCACCAACTCTCTCATCGGAGGATGACTCCCCCATAACCAGTCATCCACAGCCACCCCATGCTACTGCTCAAAAATTATGATCAGGGTCCATCTCAGCTACCAACACACCAAATCATTATTAGTAAAACTGGTTGAGTTACAGACCTTTCATATTTGCCACATTCAATAAGTTATGGAGGCCATTTTGAATTGGGCCAATCAGAGTTTCACTAAAACACAGCCAGTGTTTTTTGAGATATTTTGCAAACAGATAGATAAACACAAACATGCACACATACACACAGACAGTTAATTTATCACCCATCTTTCATGGCGGCTTGTGCAAAACAGAGAGATAAAGTGTGTCTATTTTGTCATTATTGTGACAAAAACTGAAAACAGAATTCAACTTTTCTTGTCTTTAATTTCAATGATTATGGTTCTACACGCATGTCTTGGGTTCTAATAGAGGATGAGTTAAAATGAACTGATGACTGATTAATGCTCACCCATTTTTGGTCCCTATCAAGCCTAAGTATTTAACCATGTGATTAATTAATCTGTTGAGACATGGTTTAAATTCTCTAAGTCTCATTTTCAGTGCTGCAAACCACAACTACTCAAAACTGAAGACCAAAATTCACTTCAGAATGTGTGCAAATGCTTCCATCTGCAGGTGGCATTGCTCCACAGCATCTGCTGCCGTATGAGCTGGAGCTGGAAGCCAGTGTGACTCTGGAGAGACTCTTTCTGTATGTGTCTGAGATGGACAAAAGGCCCTCCATACCTGATTACTGGGGAATCCTGCCACAGGTATTTATTAGGGACTTTGCTTTTGCACACGTATTAGTTGGGCAGCAATAGTAAAATCTAATATTTGTTAAACTTTCTCAGGGTTCTGCGTTGAAGGAGCTCCTGACGGACTGCTGGGACCGTGACACAGACGCTCGACTCACAGCTCCATGTGTTGTGAACCGATTAGTCTCTTTTACTTCTTCTTACCCACATTTACCCTTTTAAAGTCTCGATTCAACAGACATGTACTATAAACATGCTCTACTCTTTTTATGTCATTGCTTTATTAGTTTAGTTTTAATCAGGCTGACTGTAAGAAGCTCACTGACTAACAATGAATGAGTAATATTAAATATATAAACTTTCACTTAAGAAATGTTTCCTGACTTCTTTTATTTTAGCTTGTGGCCTGGTGGAGCAATGCAGTGAATACAAAGAAATGAACATATTTGACACACTTTATGTACCGGTAAAGGTAGAAGGTTACACTGCAAGAACTTTGTGTAACAGAAAAGGCCAAATGAACGCCAGTCACTGCTCCAAGTCTGTCTGCAGGATGTGGTTTCCTGCAGCGAGCTGCTCCCATTGGACCGCCAGCATCCCTGTAGGTCAGACAAGCAGCCAAGAAATGGAGAAATGGAAGCAATTAGGCAAATATGAGCTGCCTCAGCAACATTAGTGGAAGTAAAGAAGCAGCAAAATCATCATTACAATGTGCAGCAAACCCATTTGGGAGCACTTTTTTTTAAATGACCCAAGAGGGTCACTGTAAGACCTGTGTTGAGCTCAATGAGCTGTGATCTTATTCTACCTATAGCTGTATTTTAAAACTAAAGTATTATACTAAAAAACATCATGCAAATCAAGCTTTACATGACAAAACAACATAATAATAATCATGCATTTTTAGAAGATTAATGACTGATACAGCACAGGTGAGTGGTATTCAAAACAATCCATGTGTGAAAGAGGGGTGGAGCCAGACAAGTTTTTTTCAGAGGGGTACAGATAAAGAAAAACTTTCTGTTTGGGACCTAAGAAATGTATCTTCTTAACAGTTTTCATAGCCCATATGCATTTCCCTATGTCTCTCTCTCTCTCTCTTTTACGCACACACAAACATAAATGTTATCATTGTAGTCATCATCAAGACATGGATCCCCCCTTTTTATATTAACAATAGGACTCACAATTCTGAAAAACTTTCAGCAAACTCAAATGCACATGAGATCTATGAGTGAAATACCCTGGAGATTTGATTTGGCAAAAAATGTACGTGTCATGAAATATTCATGCCCTTACAAAAAAGAATATGCAATAATGTGTACTCATTTACTCTAATTATGAACATTTCAATGCCAAATATGTGACCTGTCACAACATAACATGAAGGAAAGTAGCCTAAGTTTTCACAAAAAAAGTGATAGAAAACCATTAGAAATCTTCACATGTGAAAAAAAACCCAAATGGAATGGTAAAACAACAACAAACAAAATGAAAAAACTCAATGTTCGTGTTGCACAATATGGTTGTTTACTTGTCTCAGGCAACAACAAATGATAAATTGTTGTTTTTTTACTAAGAAGGAAAACAGTGTGTTCTCAGTATCTTGGGTTTGTTTTTGGTTTAAGCTGTTTAATTTTTTTCATTTGTTACCGACATGTTTGAGTAATAAAGAGAATGTTCTGTTATTTAACAGATGTTTTTGTTACTAATGGTGCATTAGGACTGCGCTGTCTCTAGGCTATATGTTTTGGGGTATGTTGTTCTTTTTTTTTTACCAAAAACCTGTGCTGCACGTTTCATTGGGATTGTTGTTTCTTATCAAACACGTGTTTCAGTTTCAGTATAGTTAGTCAAGCAATCCATCACAGCATGTTATTTAAAGCAGTGAGTGATAAACCTTTAACTGCTCTCCATAACCAACACTTAGAGAAATGTGTGTGACTGTCAGTGGGCTACAGTGACAGAATATTGCCTCTCATGCCTTCTGGTTGTGCAATGTAGGACATAACATGTGACGCAGAATGAAAATAATAGCCTAAGTATTATTATTTCTTTGTTGTGTTTGTCATGTCTCATCAAAATTGACATATTTTCTAACACGGAAAAAATGTATTATATATTTAAATATATATTTTGGTTCATGTATTGATGTGCTGTAAAAACATTTTTATAGGTTATATTAGTTACTGATTTCCAGATCTCCCCGTTCCAATCATTCCAACTTGTTTATAAACGGATGTTTTTCGGTCAGGTAAAGCATCTATAAATATATCTGAGGTGGATTGAGGTTAAATCTGGCAGGACATTCCGTGCATGCTTCCTTCTCCTCTCCCGTGTTACTCAGAGGGAATAACATGTTCCATCGGAAACCCGAAATGATCCTGGTGATGGTGACGCGCCTGGATGCTGCTGTGTTTGCTCCACCTCCCTCCTGTAGTTCTCATCCCTCCTGTTGCTGCGCTCAGAACCGACCTAAGCTTGGTGCTGGCAGCATGAATCAAACGAGTCTCTTCGCGTTTTTGTTCACTCCGAGCACATCTTCGCTTTGACAACGCCTCCCCTCTATGGGCATCTCGAGGCGCTTCTCACCCACAGAGCTCGCAGTCACTCGGGGAACGGGGCCGCTCCTGACAAGGTGACGCGCCGCTCCGGAGGATGGGCAGACGCGAGGCGCAAAGCGGAGGCGCAATGAGCACCAGCCGCCGCTCCGAGCTCGGACGTCTGCAGGACGCGGCGTCCGGCGGCCAGCGGGGTGAGGCGGACAGCCGGCCTCCCTGCAGCGCGGACAGGCGGCACGGAGGCGCAGACACGGAGGCGCCCGTGGAGGTGAAGAAGCACCAACACAAGCACAACCTGAAGCACCGGTACGAGGTGATGGAGACCCTGGGCCGAGGCACCTATGGGAAAGTTAAGAAGGCGGTGGAGAAAGCTACCATGAGAACCGTGAGTTTTTGCCCCTTTTTAACTAAATTATAAAATTTGAAATAAAGAAAATGTTGTAGGGAGAGGTAGTTTGACATTGGGATGGAGATGGAAAGAAACTGACCTCCGTGGTTCGTCTGCTTTTAAACGCAGCTGTCTCTGTGTGAGTGTTGACTTTCAATAATTTATTCAGATGGATGTGTGTGTGTTTTAGTGTGTGTGTCTGTAAAAGGAGAGTGGGGAACGCTGAACTCAGTTTGTGCTTCCTGTTCTGCCCAGTTGAGATGCCTTTAGTCTGACTCACTCAGCATTTGAACAAAGGGATAAAATTCAACCTGACAGACCTCCTTCAGCCTGACCCATAGGCACTGGCAAGAATTCACACACATAAAATGCAGGGGATAATGTTTTTGACGTTGTCTGTGTGTTTGTGTGTCTGTCTGTTAGCTAAAAATCTAATGAAGCACTGGAGGGAGTTTAAAGAAACTTGCAAAAAGCATTTATTGGATCTACAACGAAATATTTTCAGGAGTCAATCCTAATCAAGATGTTTGCCACAGCTGACCAACATTAGCTGACACAAAAATGGCTCCAAATTTACAGATATTGTGCTAAAATTTGATGTATTGGCAGCTAAGAATCATTCCCTACACATACTCCGCATTTAATAACTTTTAGTATTATGTAAGATAACATAATGTTATAAATTGTACACAATAATTCTTTTAGGTTGGATCAAAAAGGCCCCAATTCTGCCATTTCTCATTTTAAGAAGATTTTAGTTTAAACTTCTGTATCAAAGTTGGTGGGAAATATGTGCATTCCTTCAAGAAATGACCCTTTCCCATATATGTTAACCTTAAAACTATTTTTAAATATGTTCTAAACCAACATCTTGCTCTGGGCAACAAGAGACAAAACGTTGATCAACTTTAAATAAACACCCATGGATGATGTTTTTTTGTATCAGACTGCAGAGGCTATTAAGTCTTTTTCGTGTCATTTGTGGGGAAGTAGGTGAAAGACTTGAAGAAAGAAACTGGAAAAAGATGAGAGCAGCTGTGTGATGTGGTTTGGTAGGATGCAGGGAGGGGTGGAGTGGGGACTGAATTCCTCGAGCCATTAGCCAGGGCATACCAAGAATTCTTTAAAACAAAACGGACATTATTTTTGGGAACAAGGCCAGGGGGCCTGTTGTCTGGGTTTGGGGAAGAGGTGGAGGAAGATACCGTTTTTAGAGCAAAAGGGAAAAGGAGGTGTTTTTAACGAGCAAAATGAGCAAAACCACCAAAGAAATCTCACAGCAGCTTCTTGTTGTTGTTCTGTTTCTATGAACAACAATGGAAGGGTTTCACTCAGGTCATGCAGAAAATGTTAAATGAACAATTTTCTTTATGGAAGATGGACCTTGCAAACAATCTGCTCTAAAGTAGCTAAATATGCCATGCAGCTACTCTAATAGATAGGTTTTATTGCAAAAGAAGTGCTTCACAACATATCTTTCGCTGCCTGGTATTTGATCAATACAGCTGTTCTTTAATGCTCCCAGTTAAGTTGACCGATCTGTCTGTTCTAAATGAGTGTAAGAAAATGCTAAATACCTCGATATCAGTCTCAGGCAACACAGAGTTAAACAAAAACATCAGTATACATGTTTGGGTTCCTTAAATTAAGATGACAGAAGGATTGTTTAATGAGAACATGTGTCCAACCAGTCTTGAAACTCCACCAAATTTAAACTTAACAAAATAGTTAAAGCAGATTAAAGAAAAATAAATCAGATTACTGCTTCAGTGCCTCTGTTTGTTTTGGTCCAGTTCCCCATCAGCAAAACATGGCACAGATCTGAAGGTCCTGGCTACGACAGGAACAACTTCAGGCTCTGTGTTTAGTTGAGTGGTGAGGCCCAGGCTGTTTGGCAAAGATCCGAAGTAATCCCACTGCTAAATCTTCTGCAGATGCTTTAATGACTCTTGGGATGCGTATTTGTGGGTACATATGTTTGTAAAAATAATATATTATCTTCTCTCATTATGGTTTCTAACACAGATTTGCTTTGAAAACACTTCTGATCGCTCAAACGCGTCGAGTTTTGTGACCACAGGGAACCGTGGTGTCTCCTTATAATCAAAGGTCCTGGAGCTCATTCAGTTAAATAAAGAGTTGGGAGAGGAGCAAAGAAACATTGTTGTTCTACTGTAGCTGTGCCTCTTTTTGTACATATTGTACCTCCATGCTGTCTGTACTTTCACAACATGGCCCGTGGGCCACTCTACCTCACTTGTTCTGTAGTAATGAGTCATGCAGAATCTGCTTTTGTTTTCTACATCCATCAAACAGCAGATTTAGAATCATTATTTCACATCTTTGTGTGCGACTATGGAAAGTTCTGATATTGGCTCACAATAGACTGAGATCATAAAAGGAAATGCATTCTCAAACTTCTGCCACACATAAGTGACTCTCTGTAAAATGTCCCGAAGATTGAGCAACCTCATTTTTATCCACTTTCTTATTCATGATGAAGGTGTAGAAGTGTGGCTTTGCTTCTAAGCAAATAGAAGATATTTTGCACTAACCATTTATTCTTTGGCATAATACTTGAACTCAACCAGACAATTATAAAAAACAATACTTGATTTTTGTAGGAAATAATAGTTCATTTATCACATTTAGTTGGTTGGATAAGACATGTTATTCCTGAAGAGAAAAAATATAAATAAGATTATGTTTAACTGCGTTCATAACAAGCTTAAGTACAAGCTGTAGCACAGGTAGGAATGAGTACAGACCTGCATTGGACCCCAGGGCTGAATCGTCAAATGACAGGCTTCACTTTGTATTATCAACCTGCTAAGAACTCCAAATAAAAATGAGTTTGTATGGTTAAACTTTGCATTTTTACATGATGTGCTAATTGTACTCATGACTGATTAATATGCATTGTTCTTGTTTTTAAGTAAATAATCTTAAAGTTAAACAGGCAATCTCTTATTTCTACTTTATTTTCCTAAACCTTGTTGTTTGTACTTTATATGAGTATTAAAGTGTTACATTTATGGTAAAAAAAAAAAAAATCTAATACAAGTTGACCTAATTACTGACCATCGACCTGTCTGATTCCTAAAGACTAGCTGTTAAAACACTGATTGGTTGACCTTTAACTCAGTTTTTCCTCATTCTTTCTGCTGATTTTATTTATTATTTTTTTGCGTTAATTAAAAAAGAAAATACTTTACCTGGCTAAAATGTAGGTAACTGACTGGGCTGATAGAATTTTAAAAACACTTCAGTTCTTTGTTGAGTTCCGTTCTAGCTTCTTATCTTTCCTTTACACTGCTCAGCTATTTAGGTCAGAATGTCACTTTGGCATACCAGCTCTGGACAAGCATCATTCAGCTGATGCCTACTAAGTATACAGCATTTGTTGCAGACTCATACCCAGTACTCAATCTCTGGCCTTAAAGGAGACGCCACGTTGACCTGTAGAGTTTGTGGGAAAATATCCTTATAATGCCTTGAGACTAATTTTAAAAGAAGACGCGCACCTAAAAAAGAAACAATTTTCCTTCATTACACAGAGACCTCATCACTTGTGGGAGGTCAGGGCAGTCTCAGTAATTCACTGGCGAGTGTTTTGCGTTGCATAAGCGCCGCAGTTGACGGAGCGTGTGAATTGTGTCTCGTAGATGTTTTTCCCGCCGCTGAGAATGCTGCAGTCTGTGACCTTGTAAAGAGGCCAGGACAACATGGGACCCTGTGGGGGCTGAGCAGATCAGCCAGCAACGCGATCTTTTCTGCATTTAAATGTCAGCCTCACTCGTACACAGTACATGTCCTGAAATGACTTGTTGTTCCCCACTCCTCAGTCTCTTGCTGCTCATTGTGTATTTTAAACCAGAGTATTTTAAGTCAGATCTCCAGGTGCCCGTTTGTCTGCCTCTGTCTTGGATTAATACGGTGTTATTTATGTGACAGGGAGACCTAGGGGCTTGTGTTGAGATGTGTGTTTTGGTGCTTGTGTATGTTTGTATTTTGGGTTTACATTCGGGTACAGTGAGATCCTGGGATTAAGGAAGCAGAGAGTTTACAGTGCAGCTGTCAACCTTCTGCTTCTGAGTGTGCTCACTTCATTGGACACCCCACATAATCACCTTTAATACCCAGAGATTTTATTTGTGCATTAACAGTAGGTGAGCCCTGGTATGTCTTTGTTCAAATGAAGACTTTGCATGGGATTCAACAAGCTTAAATTATCTGTGTAAGTTATTTCTAGAAAGAGCATCAAAGTTAACTAAGGACAAGTAGGAATAAAATTGGATTTGGGGATTTGTAGCAATAAATCGACTCTAAATGGACAAAAATAATTTACCAAATAGCATTAAATTACAGCTCTCATTTGATGACTTTATGGCCGAATGCTAAAAAGCACCTTGTCTGTACAGATATTGAGTGTTTTTGTTACTTATTATTTCTTAAAAAATTGTTAAGCATCGACAGGTATTTAACAGACCTATCAGTGTACATGTGAGTCGAACAAAGGACTGTTGTGGAAAGTCTTTATATACAGCTGCACATTTCCATACCAAGGTGGCCATCAAGTCAATCCGCAAGGAGCGCATCACCGATGACCTGGACCGAATCCACATCCAGAGAGAGATCGAGATCACCTCTTCACTCAGACACCCCAATATCACACGCTTCCACGAAGGTAAGACAGTGCACAATGTCATAATAAAATATATTACATGGGGACAAGAGATAATGTTGGCAATTCCTCTAAATTGGAGCTCAGACACAAGAGCTCCTGACACAAGATGTGTCAGAAATGTTCGTTTAAACACATATGTAGCTTCCTGCTTTGTGCCACAAACCTGCCAATTTTTTTCAAATATGACATGAAATAAACATAATTTTATGGGTCAAATGTTCTGTTACAATCAATGATATGACCACCGTCATTCATTTTAGACTGCCCTTGTCTAAATAACAAAAATGCTCTGTAGATAACCAAGTCAAAGACAAAATATTAATACAGTTTTATAAAAAAATTGTTTGCATAGTCATGACATATTTTGCTAACAGAAACACAAACTCACAAACAGACACAAGCGTTATCACCTTTAGCTGCAGGCGTCTTGAAACGTTTTCTTTGATTTAAACTCTTCAAAACATAATTGATGACAAGTCAACGAGTAAATTAGGAAACCTTTTTTTTTTAATGTTACACGTTCTGCACTTTTCACCAACTTCAAACATTTACATCCACTGTGACAATATAAACACATCAAACTAAAACTGGACAAAAATGTTCCCTGTGTTCTGTGTGGGCAGTGTTCGAGAGCCGGGATAAGATTGTGATAGTGATGGAGTACGCCAGCAGAGGAGAGCTGTACGATTACATCCAGGAGAGGAAACGACTGTCGGAACCAGAAGCCCGAAGCATCTTCAGACAGATCACAGCTGCCGTCCACTACTGCCACAAGGTGACTTGCTTCTGTTCGTCAAACGGGCCACAGAATTGGCCTCGCAAACCGGGGCAGCCCATATGGGCACGTGCCGAATAGTCAACTGAGCAAATACTCTCCTGCCTAAATCCACTAAATCCGAATCACAATATTGTGGTGAGACTTGACTTCAGTTTTCAGATCTCTCTGGGTTAAGATCATATTAGGCTTTGACTTGCTGTTTGCCGTCACATACTAACACACTTCCCTTTCTCCTTCCTGGTTATCGTATGCCTTGGCAAAGAAACAAATCCTTCTCTTGTTTTTTTGTTTTGATTGTTGTTGTCCACACAAGATTAGGAACTGTGCCAAAACATAATTAAAAATGCGAAAAAGCAGGAAGTATTGCTGGAACTCAGAAATCCTGGTAACACACAGGAGCTGCACCTGACAGTCAGCTGACCAGGACGTGACAAAGATGTTTCTGTTTGTTTGGATTCTTCATGAATTCCTCCCATTGAGCTCAAACGATCAGCCAGCTTCTGGTAGTTAGCAGGGGAAGTTGGAGCATGGAGACGGGGGGATATTTTTTTCTCTACTGCCCCCACCTCGATACGCTCTCAAAATAGACACGGACGTTTTGGCGTGAATGAATTATTGAATGTGCCTCAGAGGAATGCAGGGAACACAGAGATGTTTTTCAGTGTTTCAAGAGAAGAATGAATGTTGTTTGAGTAGCAGTACATGTAAAAAATAATCCAGTTAGGAAAATATGCTTCATTTCAATTTGTGCTCAGCTTAGACACATATCATTTCCTCCATGTTAAGTGCACTGAAGAAGATGAAACAGTGAAAAATGGAGATAAGTTGATTTGCCTCACTCTCAGCTGGCTACACTTATGTATTGGGACTTTGTCTTTTCTTGTGACTCGACTTAGAGGAAACATTTCATTCTATAACAGGCTTTTTCTCCTGTTGGAGCACTTTTTCATCTACAGTATGTCAAGGTTCAGTAAGCTCAGGAACTCATTTCCCCCCTTCTCTTTTCTTGCAGAACGGAGTCGTGCATCGAGACCTCAAACTTGAAAACATCCTTTTAGATCAAGATTTCAATGTTAAGGTGAGTCTGCAGGGTTTGAATGATATACAGTTACAATCAAAACTATTCAACCCCCTCAGACATTTTATTAGAGTGGATGACAGTAAATTACAAAAACACCTCATTAAATACATACATACAGATTTGAGACACTGTGACAACAAAAGTTGACCTAACTTGGAAGTTCAAATTAAAAATGTATTTTTTTAAATGTGTAGAGGGCTGGCTTGGTGAAATAGTGTTACAAACAAATACTACGTCATACATTTGTCATGGCCTGTGTTTCTGTGTGCTTTGTGATCTTGTTTCCTGTCTTCCACCTCCTCCTCAGTCTGCTCATTTTTCTCACCTGTGGGTTGTTCTGCAATCAGTCTCTGTCCCGGGTGTTGTTCGTTATCTCGCCCCTTCCTATTTAACTTTGAATAAATGTTTTTTGAGGGGGTTCAATATAAATGAAGACTGCCAACAACAACAAATTTGCACTTCATTTCTACTAATGAAGTTTAATGTGAAAATGAAAATTTTGTAAGCAAAATCTATGACTGAATGCCAGCTGCCATGTGATTTTGTTTACCAACACAGATGACACCCAGTCCAGTGAAGGTTGATAATATGACATGACATGGTTTTTAGTGAATTCTGCCATGTGTTTTGTTTACATTTAGAACATACACACATTTCAGAATATCACAAGATCTGGAAAAATACTGAAGTAATCGTTTAAAATACACTATTACATGTAGTTCAAAATAAATATTTTTTTGTTCATTTTTGATTTCGTAGTTTGCAACAAGTACCTTTAAAGCCCTGCTGACCTGAGAGTTAAACACGTTATGTACTCTTACTTATCATACTCATCAATAAATTTTAGGAGGCAGTTGTTTTCTACTGCTTCTATGTTCAGCGCTAAAAATAGAGTTCCTTCTGCCCACAGTAATGTTTTTATACTGTTCACACCGAACCTGAATAAACACAGCGGATGGTCTTATAAAGTAACCCGGGGATTTTTATTTTTAATTTTTTGCCTGATTTGGACATTACTGTCCTTATAAGGGAGCTGTGCATGGCCAAAGGGGAATGCAGTGGATACAGAAGCTATCTTGGCACACTGTTCAAAAAATAATAATAATAATAAAAAAAACCATCAGCTTTTCAGTCAGTGCATACTTTATAACCACATGTTCACAGGGCTGGCATTTCACAGCATGTGCAGCAGAAAATAACCAAGGTTCTGAGTAATGCATGGTTGTGTTATGTCTGCACAATAGCTGCTTCATGGCATGTGTGAAAAAAGGAACAGGAAATGTTTTGCAGATCATTAAGGGTTTTGGTCACATCACACTGGTGTTTACACTGGGTTTTTAATGTAAAGCTTACATAATCCACACTCTAAAAACTGCTGAGTTACAAACAACCCAATTTGTAATCCAGTGGTGGGTCGTTTTACCTCAGCAGGGTTGGGTATTCAGCTTGACCAAATACACTGAGTTGAGTTTTTGATGAAAAGTACTAATTAGTTAATAAACTGGGTCATTTGATAAATATAACTTTGGTTGGTGGCTCAAACTTAGTAAAAATATGCACACATTAATTTCTATGGACTTTTTTTAAATTCAGTACTTCAGAAAGTTGATGGTTTGACTCACATTGACCTGTAAATGCTCCCTTGTGTGCTTGTAAAGAGAAAGCACTCTATAAAGTGGAAGAAGTCTTGGCTCACCGTTTTTGCTTTTGTAGAGCCAGACTCTATCAATGAGCAGCAGTTGTCAAGAATGCTGGAGGTTTTTCAGAAGACTGCCTAGAGAACAGAAACCCTACAAACAACAAAGACCCAAACATTCAGTGGCATGTGTTCATCCTACACTCTGTTGTTGCTATTGTCTCTGAATAAATACTTCAGACCTGCCTGAAGTTTATCCTCTGTAAGTAGGTCTCTGCTATGTGCTTCTGGAAATAAAGCTGTCATGTTGAATATTTTTAACACCAGAGGTTCTGACTTGTGTGCGCGTTAATAATCTTTTCAGATAGCAAGGTGTGTGTGTGTGTGTGTGTGTGTGTGTGTGTGTGTGTGTGTGTGTGTGTGTGTGTGTGTGTGTGTGTGTGT
>JAVKLF010000152.1:9370452-9417597 GCA_034783495.1 Millerichthys robustus | reverse complement strand
AAGGGAAAAAAAGAGAGCACGCTGTTGCATCAACATTAAGTGTGACCCGTCTTGTGCAACATTTCCTAAATACTTTTATCTGCCTTACATCTAGGTTATCTGCATTTGTCAGTTTTGTCCAGGGCATGTTAGACAGGAGCTGCATGTCACATCTACTTCTGGGAATAAATTTGAAGCAGGAAGTGGAAAACAATGCTTTGACCATCACCCAATTCACCAAACAAGCTTAGAGAACTGCAGTCAGTTCAAGACCCGGTTATATTGCGGCAAATGATGTGCATGCCTTAAAGCATTGCTAAGACTTTAATTGCAGAATAAATACTACTGATGTCTTTGCATGCATCTGTTTTAAATGACAGATATTGAACGTAACTACCAGCATGACAGAACAAGTGCTAACCAATGTGACTTCTGAAGCTCAAGAGGACAAACCTGAATGAAAACAGATAAATGTCTCATTAAATGTTTTTGTTCCACTGGAGCCCGGATGTAATTATCACTGCATTATGTACGTGTTTATGTTTGCATGTGCATGCTTGAGTTTAGCCAAAATCTTACCTCCCAGTGAACCTGATTTTATATCTCTCAGCAGAAGCAGCAGCTATGTGTTGGCTCCTGCATCAGGCAGCGTACGAGGAAATTGGTGTGACACACAGAACAGGAATCCAGACAGGTGGGGTTCATCTGTTTTCAGGTTTGTGTTCAGACCACACATCATCTCTTCATCACTCACATTCTTACAATACAAAAGTCTTGACGTGTGTAGAAAAATATATTTAGCTGATGAGGTCAAACTATATCTTTGAAAAATAATCCAGCAAAGACCTGCTAGTGCATCAGCTGCTCACTTTTTCCATTGTTCCAAGTTTTTGTCCAATTACTTTCAGAAAATTGGCTAGTTAGAGGAAGAAATAATGATCCAACCAAAACAGCAACAAGCTTCACAGAATCAAACAATGAATAAACTAAAGACCTAGTATTTTTTGATAAATTAAACATCACACTTTCATGTTTAAAGATAATCTTATTTTGAAAAATAGTGTTGAAGCCAATTAGGTCGAACCTTGACAATAACGTCATGTGCCAGCATGCAATACTTTAAGATGTCGCACTCAGAATGTGTGCTACTACGTGAAATTCTACCTCAACATACAGATGAACCTGAGTTATGTTTTTTGTGTTGGCTAACATTCATTATATGTGGCAGCCATCTTACTGATTTCAAAAGGTTTTGCTTTGCAGGTGTACATCCAATTAGTTTCAGAATGTCTAATCAAATCCAGCCATCCATCACACAGGCACATGGGCAGAAACATCATCACCAGCTTTTCACCTTCAGCTTTGTTTGGCCCAAACTTTCCATGTAGACATGCTTCACTTAAGCACAGCCACTCTTTGTGATTCAAGTTATAACATTCAAATAAGGGTACTGTCACTTCCTGCTGGACTGACATCCAGCTGACAGGGATGATATGTTGAAAGCACAACACAGTTAACAGAGGATAATGAAAAATGCTGTATGGATTAATACAGAATCATTGGGCACCTGAGGAATCAGCCAAAGCAGTTGTCTGATAAGTCACCTCTTTGCATAATCTGTTGTACATAAAAGGCAGTGGAAACTCACAGGAATCACCAGGGATTGAAAAAACCAAGCAGAAAGCTCATTGGTTCCTTAGACACTGCATTCATAAAAAAGTCAATATGACTGGCTGGTAAAGGCTGAAAGGAACATTAAGGTCCTCCTCATTTAGGTTGGGCTAAAAAAGAGTGATGTTAAAGGGGAGGAGAATGAATATAAAATTTAAAGTACCATCAGCATCACAGAAGGAACAGAACTGTGCCACTGTCTGTTTACCTGTTTAAACGCTTAAGGTTATGAGATCTGGTAATCCAGAGTTAGAGAGCAACAAAGACATAATTAATCAAATTCTCATAGTGTTTCAATTTATGCTCTGTTTTTTGTCCAGATATGGAATAACAAGTCTGTTGGAGCAATGTCTGTCCTTCCTTCTAAAGTTTGATTCATTTATTAAACATCAGGCTGCCAGGTTTAATGACCCTGCAGTCAACAGATCTGTGAGCAGACCCTGGGTCAGTTTACTCCCGCCGCCCCCAGCTGTCTTCTAACAACCAGAACCTATAAACTGATCTGGGATCGGTTCCCTCTGGGCTCGGGTTGACAGCTTATAACCACCCTCCACCCCCACCCTCGTTCATCCTGTTACCAAGAGGATTCGGGTTCGTTTCTGGGTGTAATATTCCCATTGGCTGGTTCGGACGGAGTGGGCGGGACGGTGGGCGCGGCCTCGGAGCGCTGTGATCTCACAATCAGCTGTTTTGTACGCTCTACATTCTGATCTGCGGATCAGCTGGAGGCAGCAATAAACTGAGAAATTTCTGCAGCGGAAAGGAAAAGAAATATATAGAGGGCAGGAGGAAAAAGCTGCAGATGTTATGATCTGAAGAAAATAATATATGTATGAACAGTGTAAATTTTATTTACACGAAGCCCTTCTTCTGAGAAGAAAGCCTTTTATTTTTGTACAATAGTGTTTTAGCTACCTCACATAACAGCTACTTAAAGCTATGCTTTATGAGTTTCTACTGTGTGTGAGATCTCGTTTACAACTTGAATAATCCTTCAAAGGCAGGTAAGTGTGTGTTTTATAGCCTAACCCAGATAGCCTATATGCCTGACATGGTTTATTGTCTTTGTGCTCCCTTCCGCATTGCTTATAGATTAATTTCTCCATATAGCTATGAGACATCCATCTGTGAGCCTGTCTGCTGGAATAAAACCGGAGAACACGAAGTTCTGAAGGGATTACATTGCTTTGTCTGCCGGTGACCCACATAGTGGTGCTGTCTTTCACTGCCGTGTGTCATAACCAGAGATGATCTATTATTAGGAATATTTTTGCAAGCAGCATCGGCGGCCTAAAACTAAAAAGCCTTATATTCGACGTCCCAAACATCCTGGGAGGGGGGAGGGAGGGGGAGAAACCGGGTTGGCTGTAATGCGACGCCGGCAGCGGCTGTTTTTTGCACAAAAATGCTGATGTGTCGATGACGGATGTTAGTCCAAGATATTTTCCTGGTAAAAAAAAAACAGAAGAAAAGACAACTAAATGTTCTGAGCGCTCCATTGTGTGAGCACGAAGCCCTGAGCCTCAGCTGTCATTGCTGTGACCCTTCAGCTGCACAGCTTACTGATAGCTAATTCATCTGTAACCTGTTTAATATAGGCTACAGACACACCACTTCTCCGCGCCTTATAAAAACTGTTTATTTTATACACGGAACATTAGGAACAAGTGTACCTATCATCGCTGTTTTGCTTTTGTTTTGTTTTTTTCCGTAAAGGCAGCGATTCGCTTCGCTCCGTGATGACCGAAATATTCAAACGAAAACACGAAAAGCGTCGCAGGTTTTAAACACACAGCAGCAAACATCTGGTAGCTATGTTGCCGTATTTACTGTCAAGCCTTTCATTTTTTTCCTCCTCCGGTTGCAAAACAGACTGAAGCTTCTGTCTGCGTCCGTGACGTGCTCTCCCGTGACGTCACTGGGTTCTTGTTTTTTTTATCCTGCAAAGCCCCGCCCATTCCCTCCTCTCCTCCCACGTCACACCGGAAGAACTCAGTCGTTTAACTAATGATACATATTCATTTGTTACACCTGTAGGTAATAATTTATCTTTATTTTGAATAAATTTGCTAAATAAATTATGATATTATTAACACAATTTATTATTATTATTATTATTATTATTATTAGTAGTAGTAGTAGTAGTAGTAGTAGTAGTAGTTGTAGTAGGCCTATTAGTAGTAGTAGTAGTAGCAAGCTTTATTATGGCTGAACAGAGTCTAAACGCTAAAAGTAGCATGAGAACATAAAAATAGAGCACAAGTTTTAAAGTAAATGAGACCAATGCTTTCAAAGGAATTGAAAATAGTCAATGCATTTTTATTAGAGAAAATAATTGTAAATAGAGTGAAATATTAAAAGCGTGAACGTTACACAAATCAAAAGTCATACCACACATCTGAACGAGCTTAACATTTTGATATAAGAGACGGCTAAAATAGCACAAAGTATCCAGAAGTAGCTGCAAAAATAAACAGTAAAATAAATGTGTGAATGCTGAATCATTATTCAATAATAATGCTGTTTATGGCAGTGTTTGCACTAAATTCCTGCGGTTCGGATTTTATTTAAAATCATTTGGTTTTTGTTTAGGCTGTATAAAACAAAAGAATCCTAACATGCACTAATACATTTACAGCACATCACTTGTTTTAAATGTCTCCATTTGCAAGTTATTGCCTGCTGAAGATTTAAAAGGGATGCGGGTTCATGCAAAGAGGGATTTGCAGAAGAGCGTGCAAAAAATTTATCTTAAGTTCCAGAAAACCTCACATGGTTTATCATTCAGCTTGTGAAATGGGCTCAGCAAAAAATCAACATTTAATTCCATAAATGTAATAATTTTCCTACAGGTCAGATCAGCATATTTACTCACACCAGTATCATTAGCTATATTTACACCCTTTGAATTCAGGTTATCTCCAAATTGATAAACAAAAGGTTTTATCAGGAGTTTGCTGAACATGCACTCAGTGCAGTCCAAAGGTCTTTGAGGGCATTTAGTTGAATTTATTCCAGTTCTATTACTTCATTTTTTTTGTTGTTCAGGAATGCATCAAATCAATATCAGTGTTAAAGACAACATAATTTCATCACATTTACTCCCCTGCAGAGTCCTGACTACATAAGAACAAATGTTTAGTTAACTGAGGTTGAAAAAATGTAAACATTATCCAGGTGAAATGATTGTTTAAGCCAGCATTATTACATCATTGTGTTCATTTGTAGGTCAGATATGTCCTTTGCCTTTGCAGCTGCTGCCACAGTGTATTTGACCTTTCTTTTTTGTAAGTTAACACATGATCTGTGCTTATTGTCTCTTTGTGACCTTCTCTGACCCCTCCTCCTCCTCTTCCTCCTCTCTGGCCTGTCCATCTGTTTTGAGACGGTGCTGATCATTTATCTAAATCTAATGGGGGAAGGGAGATGTGTCATTGTCTGCAGCTCTTTGCTGGTTGATTCATTTCTTTTTTTCATGAATCACTTTTACTTTATATCCCTAGTTAGTTAGACATGATTTAGCACACATTGGGTAATGCATTTTACATAACAGGTCATCTTTCCATCATAACAAATTATAGCTGAAATCTTGTGATTCAAACATTAGATTGAAAACTTTTCAAATTCATGCATGTCTCAAATTTTCTTTATGCTAATTTATGCATGAAATAATTATGAATAAATGAGCAGACCAAATTATTTATTTTAAGATTTTCAATTTAAAAATCAGGTAGCTCAAATTTACATTCTTTAAAAATCAGATGAAGATTTAGCCTCTGTAAATATGAATATATCCACTGTGAAGTAATAAACAAACTGAAATAATAAATTTTAGGGTAATCGTTGTAAAGTTGCTTCCTACTGAAACCTTTTGTTATGTTCAAAAGTTTCATTATCTTTCTAACTATACTAAAGTTGTGTGATGGGTTTCACTGAGCCCCCTTGATCCTAAAAGGAAGAAGCAGGTAACACATGATGGGTTTCAATGAAACTCTCGCTATGTTTTTTTTATCCAGAAGCCAAGTTGTTGGAAAAACTGTATGTCCATAAATGATATTTTTCAGTGAAGAATGTTTTGTTTTATTGTGGCTAATTATTTTTTCTCTCTCTTTCTCTTCAGGCCTTTGTTCCAAACCAAGTGAAACCTTACATTTGCACTACAGAAGCCTGTTTAGTCCTGTTTTTTAAATCCAAGAGGCTCAGAAGGCTTTAAGTGGAAACGAGAAAATCAGGCAAGAAGCAGGATTAAACAAACACAATAAGGCAGCTATAGTTCTTTTTTGTTGTGGACAGTTAAACACACTATACGCATTAACAAAAACACAAGCAGCAATGTTTCAGCGTCTTAGTAACCTGTTGTTCGGGGAGGTGGAAGAGGTGGCAGCTGAGCTGAAAGGACCCGGCCCGTGTGTGACAGAGGCTGACGAGGAAGGATGGATGCTCGTCAGCCTGACTGGTAAGTCAGTGGAGAGCTTGGTGTTTCATTTTAACTCAAATCTGCTGTAGTAATCACAACCCCAAATTTAAAACTGTTAGGATATGAAGGAAACCCATATTTTATACCCTGTAACAGTAGGTGGGATGAATGTGAACAGCATTAGAAAATAAACACATAAGAGATTTAAAACAGGAAGTAAAGAGACCTGTCTATAGCAAGAAGATTGTTCCAAAACTTAGGAGCCACAACTGAAAAAGCCCGATCTCGTCTGAACTTCAACCTGGTTTTTGGGTTGGCCAACAGCAGCTGGTCAGATGAGCACAGTGGCCGAGAAGCAACATTAGGTTGAACTAATTTATTCTGGTTGACATTATTATTATTTATGTTTACTCAGTGTCCCAGCTTTTTTCAAAATTGGGGTTGTAATTGTGAACATTTACTAGCATGTATAGTTCTGAGAGACCAGTGGTAGCAATGGGGATGAAGGAACAAGATGAAGAATCAGTCTGGGTGTGGCACAACTGCACTGGTTGCCTGACAAAAAGTGCTTTCAAATGATGGAAGCACATAAAGCATCATCATCTTTCACTTTGTTTATGATATGATCAAAACAAACAATATGTCTCTGACATAATCACAACCATAGAGGGTCAGCACAACTAACAATGTGACTCCCTTATGTTTTGTGTTTCCTTACCCCTCTTTTTCTTCCCCTCTTCCAATTTTGTTAAATTCCTTCATATTCCCCACACTGGTATGTGTGCGCGTGCGTATGTGACCCCTTTCAAATATGACCCTCTTCGTCCCATGTGGGTTTTTGAAAAATCTGCCACATTTGCAAAAATGTTTTTGCAATTTTTCCTTCCCTGTCTCAATGAAAAATATGTCTCCACTGGCCTTCCTCGATCTCATCCATGCCATGTGCTCAGAAGAATCTGACTGCATGATGCAGGTGGAGGGGGAGACAGGAACTCTACTGCTTGCACAATCATTCCCCGACTCATCAAGCCACCAAAAGTCCCAAACAAGAACTGAAAGCCTGGACCCCATTCCCCGCCCACCTCACAAGCGTCACCGTACACATAAAGGTCGAAGACGGGGTACAGTAGCATCATCGGATCCCCTGTCTTGTCCCAGCTTTAGCTCATCATACTTAGGTGCTACACCCGTGAGCCTACCAAGACGGGCCAGACTGTCTATGCCCTCCTCCACCCCATCGATGTCCCCAGGGTCTGGGAGTGAGTGTGGGGGCAGTGGGGGTACCAGTAGTGCAGGCTCAGAGAGAGGCTGCATGGATGAGAGTTGGTTTGTCACCCCTCCCCCCTGTTTCACTGCAGAGGGAGCCCCAGCAGAGGCCAGTCCGATGGAGGACCTCCTCATAGAGCACCCCAGCATGTCTGTGTACATCTCCCCAAACATCCTGTCCATGGTCTCCAACAGCAACCTGTCTGTGGTGGGGGAGGAAAGCCTTGTCAGCCTGGCGAGCAGCATGAGGTGAGAAATATTCATGAATGCCGAACTCAACTTTCCCCTGCTTCAGCTTAAAAAGTAAAAATCTGCTCACTTATTGAATTTTGTCTGGTTGTTTGTTTGTTTTTGTTTTTGTTTTTTTCATTTTTTCCTTTTGCAGCAGAGGGTCTGAACCAGTCGCTACCCCAGCTATGCCCACCAGGGTGAGCCGTGGAGCAGCTACACAGGCTGGTGCTCTGGCCAAGGTCACCCAAGTGGCCAGGGTCCAGCGTTACAAAGCTCGCATGGAGCGGCGCCATCTGAGCCGCAACCACATCCAGCGCCAAAACCGTATAAGGGAGCAGCCCCCCCGCCATGCAGCCCATGCCAGAAACACCTTCCTTCACCAGCCCAACAAGCGTAACATCTGTCACTGAACTCCCCATCAACCTGGGGAGGGGGGCTTTGTTTACTCTAGGGGCATTAGTACTGCAGCTTAAGTCAAACGTGATAATATTGGTCAACCTGAAGCAGACCTGCAAGTTTATTTTGTTTCACCCTACTAGTTTGTAACCCAATCAGCTGTAATGAACCAGCCGCTCCTAGATTAGTATAAACCTTAACCATTGCCTCTTTATTGTTCCTTGCAGTAAACAAAAAACAAAAACAATGAAAAATAAATAAATAAAAAGCAACATAATATCTTATATGTAGTAATAACAATGCATGAAAAATAACTACATTTGAGTTATACTCATTTTTCTTTCTCAATATATCTGCTTTTAAAATTTATTTGATTGCACCACTACTGAAAAAATCCTAAACATAATCAACTCCTGAAATTGCCAGATGTGTTTTAACCCTGACTGAAGGAACAGAGGGCAGAAAGAAGAAAGAGCTCAATAATTTCCCAGAAGAAAAATAAAACTTTACATACTTTACGCTTTATATTAACTCTAATTTTAGTTGTTTTGTTGGGAAAAGGGTCAAATATTATACCGTGTGTGAAAATAGGAAGAAAGAAATACCATGGGACACTGTTTTCTCTTCCAGGTGGTTTACTGATTTCAAGAGTGAAAGAGCTTGTGAAGCAACCTGTTTTTAAAAGAGGAAGCCGTTTTTTTGTGAGATTTCTCTTCTTCATCTTTGTGAAGGACAAAAGTATGTAGAGGATGGTGAGAGGATGTGTAAAACAGACTAAAGAGTAAAAGAAACTAAGAGATTTAGCAGAACAATGTAATGTTAAAAAGGATGTTGAAGAATTTGAAATAATTTCATGAAAGTGTAATGTAACTCCAGTAGCAGGTCATCACTAATTGTTAATCAACAAAGTCATCACTGGATGTTTTTAAAACATCCCTGATGGGCTGTGGGGGGCTTGCCTTTGGGTTACAAAGTGTAGAGGGTTAATGGTAAGTGTGAAACAGTATCGGTGGCAACTCTTTATTTTGTTTTAGCATTTAGTTACATCATCTTATGTTGTCTTGTATATTGTTTGCCGCTTGGTTTGCATTGATAGTTCCATAAACAAGGTGAGTGGAAAATCAGACTGTTCCTGGTCAGATGAACACATTTGGCTTTTAAAGTCAACATTAAATAGACAGCGATCATTCATTTTTACATCTGTCGTCTGTCAAACAGGCTTCAATCTTGTTTAAAAACAAAGTGTGCTGTGCTCTTATCCATGGGAACACCAAAACCATCTGTTTGCACAAGTAGACGTAGTCAAAAGAGGTATTTGCTAGAAAAAAGGGAAGTGATTAAATTCCTAATGCCTCAGAGCAAACATTTCACCCCCATTCATTACCTTCAATAACTGTCATTATGGACATTTTTCTCACACCCACTCCATAAATGTCTCGTCCCTTTGTTATCAACACATCCAGCTCTAGCTACCACTTTAAAGATCTAGCTTACTGATATGTATTCAGCAACAATAGCAAACTATGGTGCTCTAGTGTATACAAATGTTTGTAAATGATTTGAGAACACGGATGTAAGTTTGCACTGTCGAATATTTTGTGAGTCAAACTTTTAGCAGCGTGCGGTGTGCTTGTTGGTTTTTTTTTTTTTTCTTTTGTGATTTTTGTTTGGATCCTGTGTGTAAGATGGTGTACTGATGAGCTAAATGTGTGTTGAAAAAAGAGAAAACTAAACTAAATAATGTTGATCATTTATTTTTCTTGTAAATATCTTTTAAAAAAAACAGTTTGTAACGCTCTGTTAGATGTCAAAGTCTCTCAGGACTCCAGTCCACAACATTGTGTCCGGTGGGAATCTGCTCTGAACGCCTCACCTCTGTGCGCATTTTCAAAGTGCGAGAGCCAGAAGGTCAAAGGTGGTGTCTTTACCCCAGTGTTTATGACGAGCCATGTGTATCTTTATTTGGTATGTTTGATATCAAGCATCACTTTCCCCCACTAGTGACGACAATGCACTAATTTGGTCACACTTTTTACTAGTAACACATTTTGCCAACTAGTTGTATCATTGCCCAACTAGTAGAAGCAGACATCATGCTAGTCAGCCATTTTGTCACACTTTCTAACACACTATTAGACCACTGTGTGACTTTGTTGTACAAGTTAGCTAATAAGCATCAAAAACATTCTAACTTGTTAACACAGTTATGCCAAGTGCAGTCCGAAAAACCTAACTAGTAGAGTACTAAACATTAAGATGCTCACTAGTCAACATTTGTAGTGAAACTAGTTCACAAGGAATCCCAAAAAAGCTTTAACTAGTGAATTATTGGACATTTTGTGGTTCAGTAGTTAACAAGTGAGACCAAATTTAGATGCACTTGTGGAACAGTTGTTGTTTGGAGGTTTACTAATGAACTACGAAAAGCATAAATAAAGTAGCACACTAAGCATTTAGGTGCACTAGTTAGCTTGTTAACTGTTTTAGCTCAACTAATCTTTTAAAAAATCAGTTAGTTAGGACTTTTGGGCTAATAGTGCCACAAAATGGCTGACTAATGACTTCTACTATAACTAATTGGACAAAAGTATAGTACTAATGAGAAAAAATGTATTATTAATAAGAGTGATTGTTAAACCGGTTCAGTGTAATCGTGAACTAGTAGGCAAAAAAGACTTGATGTCAAGGATGTTGAATAAATACACAAAGGGCTTGCTATACATGTCAGTCTCATGGCCGGCACAAAACAGCATTAGAGTTTATGTTTGTGCCATAGACATACACTGCCCTCCTGAGGGTCCACTTAGCACAGCACTTGCTGCATGGATGCCAGTGATATTGCAGTACAACCACGTGGTCTAAATACATCACTGTTGGTGCGTTTGACTGTCTCTGAATTTATTTCTGATTGTTTGTTGTGTGGGTGTTTCAGTCACAGAATGCATGATATGAAATTTTCCTATATTACTGTTATTTTATTTCCTTTATGGCAGTAATCCTTCGAATGGAAACAAGTATGTGCACTTAAGGTGTGCTAATTTATTATAAAATGGCTCATATTATCCTGGTCTTTTGTTTGTTTGTTTGTTTGTTTAAAATATATTACAATGTGTCTTGTCAAATTGTGATGTGCAGGGTATCTGAGGTGATAAATCCAGTTCGCGAGCACATATAAACACATGATGAAATCTGTTCAGGCATTAACATTCTTTTGTTGCTTGTTGTTGCAGGGACTGTGCCTCAGAGTTGTTTGTGCAACTGGAAAAAAACAGCATGCATTGTGATAAAAACAGGGTAATAAGGGGGAAAAATCACAAGTGGCTGTGTGTAGGTGTAAAAACAAAAATACCATGGATAACTCTGCAGTTCTTTTTATTATTATCATTATTATGTTCACTCATCATCATGCAAAAATGAAACATGTTGCATTTTATTGTCATAAAGGTGTAATTTTCAGATTGGAAGTGATCCAAAACTGTGAAAATGTGCTACACCTGTATGACCTGAGGGACAAAAAGAGGCAGAAGACATATACATTAAAAGTAATGTAGTTATAAATTTTAATTATACATGCTTGCATTTTTCATATAGGTTTTGAAGTGCTGTTCAACAGTGCAACAAGAGGCATTAAATGCCATGGATGCTTTTTAAGTTTCATGTTGTGCCCTGATTTTTTGGCAGCTTAAAATGACATCCAATATACACTTCAGTTAGTACACCCATTCACAACAATGAATTATACAAGCAAGGCATTTTGGTGTATCTGATATGTATGGTGATTGTGCCTTTCACTGTTTCTGCATGGTTTATTTGTGATGTACTGATTTCGAAGTGGACAGGAGTGTGCTGACAGGCAAAAGACCTATGCAAAGATCAACAAATGGGTTTTCCAACATCAATTTAGAAAACACAGGTACACACGGGCATATATATATAAATTTTAAAAATCCTGAACAGTAACAACAGAAAACTAGAATAGTTCCTGGAGAAACTATGATGGGGATTGCCACATGTCTGCCCCGAGATACCCGTCAAATGGAAAAAATGGAACAGAGGTAAAGTATAGAGATCTCACTTCCTGTGTCACAATAGCAATGGGTGTTGCCTTTACAGGCAATCCCCAATAAAAACTCAGGTAAAGATCTGATGTTTGTGTAATTATTTTTACTGCGAAGAGCATCACTGAATGAGCTTCACAATAAATCGTGCTGGCAAAAATGGTTGCTCGGCAACATGTAAAGTATAACTCCAATAGTTGTGCAACAGAACAAACCTTATTGTTGTTACTGTTGCATCATTTTATACTGTTCTTCTGATGACATGAGAAATTAAAATTTTACTAAGACTTGTGGAATCAGATGAAGTTTGGAAAGCTTAGATTATGTTTATGGGTTTAGTTTGCAAAAGTATGAATGTCACTATAATTACCTAAAAAGTAATGGGTTAAATGCTAAATTACATCTAAAAGAGGCACCTCCAGTTATGGTGTATTTGAATGTTTGGAGGCTTGCTGATTAACTAGTAAGCATTTTAGGTGCTCTAGTTGGCTCGGTGAAATTTCATAGCTCTACTAATTAACTAGTAAGGACAAGAATGTGTCAATAGTGACTATTTTAATTGTTGCTAACCACAAATTTGACAGTCCCTAGTCAATTCATGGACATAATTTGTGTTGACTAGTTAAAATGCAATTGTTTTTAACACTTTCTGGGTAACTAATACCATACAGAGTTGTTGAGCAATTTGGTTCAGTGCATCACAAGTACATCAAAAAACTTAATTAGTTGTGACTAGTGCAACAAAATGCTTGACTTATGTTACGCCCCAAGATGAGTAGGATCAACCGGTGGTAACATAAAGAGTGTCCAGAGTAAATGACCAAAAAAAGTTTTATTACAAGGTTCAGGGTTTTACAATGCAAAAAACAGCAGGTCTTTAAACTGCATTCAGTCACAAGAGCTGACAGAAAACATACAAGAGAGGAAAAAACCCAGCCTCAACTACTACATAAAAATAAAACAAAAAAGTCAACCTAAACCAAACTCAGTACAACCCAAACTAAAAGTACCAAAAATGAGACAAATTTCCTAAGAGCTGGTTAAGTTGTGCAATAAGCCAATCCAGCACAACAACTCCCTAAAAACCCGCAAACCAACGACGTGATGATCAAATGTACATGTCCATTCGAATATGCCTTTTATAGAGTGCAGGTGGGCCACGTCATCCACTGATTCCTGCTGATCCAATCAGGTTGTCACAAAGCAGCCTCAGGCAGCCAGTCAGCTGGGCGTGCTCCCACACCCAAATCTGCATAAAGTAAACAAAACTACAGGGCCACCCCAGTAACAACTAGTATGTCATTGTCTGCAAGTAGTAGGGAAAAAGAGGCACTAGTTACACCCGCTTCGAATCTGAAGCCAAATTATGGGAGTCATAACAAATATATAAATAATACCGGCCATTCAATGCAATGATAATATTTGAAGCAGGTGCTACTTGACAAAAATGTGTTTTAATAAGAGTGCAGTGTAGTTGTAAACGGATATGTAATAAATACACAATGTACCAAAGTTGTGTAGCAAATAATTAAATTGATCTTAGTCACAAAAACACAATTTGTTCCTATTTATTTGTATGTATGAAAAACATTTTTGACACATAGTATTTTAGCATGAAGGTGGTTCTCAAGGAGATATGTGAAAAACGTGGGATACAGAAGATCAAATTAAGGAAGATTTATTTTTCAGCTCTTTGCCGGATAGTGTCCCTTTTTTAAAGAAACTACCTTTGGATACTCTACATTTGCCATGGAGAGGTTATTTTTGACCAGACACTTTTTCCTTTTTTTTTTGTTTAGCCTATTACTCCTCCAGTTTCCTCAATTTGTAAGCACCCATTGCACAATATACTGACAGAAAAAGGACTAGACATTAATGAGAGGAAATCATCAGCCAATGTAAAAGACCTTCAGAAAGCCATGGAATCTGAAGACCGTCTGAAATTACAAGAAAGTCTTGAATTTAGCAAGCAAACCATAATGAAAGTAAGAGTTTCACTTTTACACAATACTGTATGTTGATAAAGGCAGTAGACCTACTTGTAGGCACATAAAGGTAATTACTGAAAAGAGAAGTGATGAACCTTCATGTAGCAAACAGCTGGGTGTGGTAATGTGTAAATAATCTTTGTGGTCCTATTTTGGGTGTTGCACTTTTGTGCACAACACTGACCGATTGGGTTACACACAAAACACAGCAAGGACAACAGCTTTTATAATAAAAGTAATTTAAAAAAACAGCAGAATGCTCTAAGGTTTGGGCTCTACTTTTACTGATCCTTTGTTGTAAATTGAAAAGCAAAGAAAAACAAACATGTACTGTAACTAGCTTTTGTGAAGCGTCACTTTGAGACAATGGAAATCTTCTCTCAGCTATCAGAAGGCAAAGCAAGAAGACAGTGAGGTTTGAGGGGAGGGACAGAAGTTTGTTTCCATGCACCTGCCATGACCTGTTTGTCCACTCCACCCAGTTCACCAATTCTTGGAGGAGGAGAAAGACGAGAAGGGCTTGAATGGAGTTTCTGTACGGATCATTTTGACCAATCAGAGAGGAGAAAGGTTTGTTTATTGTTGGTCAACAACAACAGGGGGGATAAAATGGCTCGTTCGGGCTCTAGACGTACGTTTATTTGGACTGAACGTGAGCCTTTGGGTGTCTGTGCGGTTTGAGAGTAGACAATTACCAATTTTACTTTTAATCAGTCTTAAATGTGCTTTTTTTTTAAGAGCGCGTGTTGCGCTTCCAGGCGTCTCCTTGAATACAGGTCTTACCTGTCGTCATAACATTTGATATGAAGCTAACTTCAGTAAGCTGCTGCTGTCGGGAGTGAACCAGTTTCATCTTCTCACCTGCTTTATTTAAAACTACGCGCTCACCGCCGAGGATTGTTTTTAATTCCACTATATTTACGTCACGACAAAAGGTAAGTAACATTGGCACACATTTAGGCACTTAAAAACCGAGTTATTGGATATGCGGTTAGCTTGTAGCCGAGTTGGATAAATAAACAGGACACGAAATTAGCCGGATTTCTTTTCCCCTCGAAGCCTGTCTTTCGCTGTTTGGGATTTATAGGCAGCAATGGGGTTGTTTCTAATGGTAACAAAACGATGTGTTGCTCGTAGACATATCAGGGCAAACAGCGTCGCATGTCAGTATTTGTTTTATGCTAATGTTTTTTTTAGCTTGCTGTTAGCTTAAGTAAATTCCTCGTCTGTAAACCAGTCTATCTGCATGGCTTTCTGTCTTCTGCAGGTGGAAGAAAATGCACCATCATCAGAAGTATTAACTAAAAGGAACAGACCGCTGCAGATATCTTTTAATGTGCCAGAATGTCAAAGATGAAATTCCAGATCCCAACAGAAGAGTTTTATGAAATTAAAGAACTGATCCAGCATCATCCTTGAAGGGGAAGTCCGGATATTTATCATCTGTTTGACATCATAACATTTTAGACACTCATAATAAGGGGCAAGATGGACATCGCCGCATAGTTACCTCAATTCACATCACATCACAAGGTTTTAAATAACTGTGTGACTGCAGGATCAAGAGTAGCCATGCACAACCCAGCTCAGGAAAGTATGGCTGGGTATCCAGGGGGAAGTGTGGTGGATAAAGATGCCAATCCAGAGACGACGCTGGGAAGCGCCTACTCTCCGGTAGACTACATGAGCATCACCAGCTTCCCCAGACTTCCAGAGGATGACACAATGTCTGGAGAAACCACACAGAAATCTCGAAAGGATGACGACAATGTCCTGAGTGAGCAGGACACAGGTGGGTTCAGTCATATCAGAAATATTTTTCCCTCAAAATCTGCATAGTGTGTAAAGATTAGTATTGTTTTCGTTGAAATCTGTGGTTTAATAAATTTTAGTTTTACTTATATTTAAAATATTTTAATTGAGTAAGTTGTAAAAGAACAGTAAAAGACTGTGTCTTGTTTTGCTCTCTACACATCTCAGATCCAGATCTGTTTCTGAAGTCAGCTCGTCTCCAGCGTCTCCCGTCCTCAGCTTCAGACTTGGCTAGCCAAGATGTTGTGTCACTACGGGAGACAACCACAGACCCCTTTACAGAAGATTGTGCCTGCCAGCGGGATGGACTGACAGTCATAATCACAGCCTGTCTCACCTTTGCCACAGGGGTCACTGTAGCTCTCATAATGCAGATCTACTTCGGCGATCCACAGGTTTAGATAATAGATATTTCCTTCTGGTCATGTGACCCACATTGCAACAGTTCATTCTCTTAAAGCAGTAATTATGAGATTACAGGTTTTTCTACTTGCCTCACTCCTCCCACATGAGCATTTTCACAATTAGGCTGTTCTGGTTTTCTGTGTCAGGTCTTTAACCAAGGAGCGGTGGTGACAGATGTGGCTCAGTGTACATCTCTTGGGTTTGACGTTCTTGGGAAGCAGGGGTCCAGTGTCGATGCTGCCATCACTGCTGCCCTCTGTTTGGGAATTATCCACCCTCACACCTCTGGTATAGGAGGGTAAGTTGTATGATCGTATTCGTCTCTTTAAACAGCTTAAACACTGAGACGCTATGGCTTATTTGAATGTGCTTTGTTGATGTTTAGTGGTGGAGTTATGCTGGTCCATGACATCCGTAAGAATGAGACAAGAGTCATTGACTTTAGAGAAACGGCACCATCTGCCCTTCACGAGGACAAGCTGCTCACAAACCTGGATCTTAATGTAAGGAGTTCATTTTTATTTTGCCCTGACAGAGCCACACACCATCTCTGAAACGGCATTGTACTCTCATAAATGTGTATGTTGTTGCTTTTCAGTCAGGCCTGCTAGTGGGAGTTCCAGGCATGTTGAGTGGGATGCATCAGGCCCACCAGCTTTATGGCAGGTACTCATTTATTAATAATCTGTATTTGAACCTTTTACATGCTAATAATAGCTGCAACCATTACTCTGTTTTTTTTATAGTCCTACACGCTTTACTTCTTTTTTTGTGTCCCAAAAATAGACGTTTTTTGAAATATGGATATCTGAATAAGTACGTACGTGTCCCAGGCAAACAAAATTAAACAAACATTTTGTTTAACAATAAAAGCTTTATTGATCAAATTTCAAACAAGACATTCACAGGAACGTGACACGACACGTGTCAAGTTGGTAGTCCAGCCCCTGCTATACACGCATGTCTTGAATTCGAGTTTGAGTGAAAAAAAAAATCATAGTCACTTTTTTTACACATTTTGTTAAAGTTTGATTGATAATTTGTTGTTATTGTACTAAAAAACAATATCACTTTTTTGGAACACCTTGTATTATTTTAACTAACTATGTCAGCAGGACTGCACATGCTATGGAAAAAACTGTCTGTGCTATAAATAATTGTTTCACATAGCACTCGTGCAACAGCTTTCCATGCTATTTTTTTGACAAGGAAATTGCATCAAGCAAAGAACAACAATGTCACGTCACTTTGTTACAGAGTGGTTAGGGTTACATGGTGGTTGTAGTTCATTGTGATAACCAAGTGTTACTTTATCAATGTTATTACCGGTACTCATATCCTATAGCAGTGAGACTGCTATAATATAATCCCTCTGACTGAAACAAAGTCATTTCAGAAGTTGCATTTTAATGGTCAGAAAATGGTCATAATCACTGTCTGGCAGAGAAAAACACATATTTCGGGAAATATTTGGCCTTTTCTTAGTTTGAGACTGAATTCATTCAACTCTATCTGTATAATATAATCCTTCTGGGTGAAACAAAGTCATTTCAGGCAGAAATTGCTGTACATTGGTCAGGAAATGGGTCTTAATCACTTTTTCGCAGAGATAAACACCTCTTTTGGGTATTTTTTCCTGTTTCTTGCTATAAAAAGTAATCTATCCATTCTGTCCACCTTGTGAGCTAAAAAGGTTACCATGCAGCCCTCGTCAGGTTTCTTTTTTTTTTTTTCAGGTTTTCTTATAAGATTAAGATTAATGACAGTTTATGCATTGTTTCCTAATGCTTTTAGACTAGAATGGCAAAGCTTTAAATTTAAAACGGTGTTCAAACTTAAATACTGTAAGTGTATAAGGAAGACATGAGAGTACTACTGACCTCTGAGGAAAAAGTCATTTCCTGTTGTACAGTTGTTAAACTGTAATTACTGCAATTATTCTGCGCTGGATGTCTCTGTGCTACATTATTAGCACAAAGGAAAACAGGATGCCTTGATTTGGCTATTTTCTGTGTGTGTCGTCATTTCGTGTAAAATAATGTGGAATATCTGTTTTGTATTTTTAGTATGTGTGGTTAAACAAAGATGATTTTACATGGGCTTTGTTTCTCAAGGTTACCGTGGAAGGACGTGGTTTCCATGGCAGCAGATGTGGCCAAAAATGGATTTAATGTTACTCATGACTTGGGTAATTATAGATAATTATTTTGTCAGAGACTGAGCCAAGTCACCATCTTTAATCACAAAATCAGCAGCCTGTTCTTCAAGCTTCCCTGTTGCTTTGATTTGAAGTGAAACAATACAAACTTTTATTGCCATGTCATCTACCTGTCTTGTTTCTCTACAGCTGAAGCTCTGGCTAAAGTGAAGGACCAAAACATGTCTGCTTCATTTCGAGATTTGTTCTTCCCCGATGGTCAGGCCCCCCTCCCTGGACTGTTCACCCGACGTGTTGATTTAGCTAACATTTTGGATGCTGTTGCAGTCAAAGGAATAGCAGAGTTCTACAGTGGAGATCTGGCACAGGAAATGGTGGCTTCAGTAAGAAAACATATTTTTACTCAGTTTATAGACCTACTCTTGATGCTGCAGTCACACAGTTATTTAAAATGTAGTTGTTTGCAATTTAGCACAGTTTTGCAAATCATTTGTTGCATCATTTGTTCCTTGTGTTTGTACTGTTACGTGGGGTGCATGTGAAAAGTGAAGTTAGTCTGAGGAGAAATGTATTTTTACTGTGACTAGTATACTTAAATAACTGGAGGTAAACAAAGGTACATTTAAGGATTATATTTCACTGCCTCTGTTTTATTTTGATTAGTTTATTTAACAAGAATATTGATGTATATTAGATTATGGAAATGTACCAGAGTTATCCCAAAGACTTTTGTCTCAGTAGTTTTCACTCAGGCTGCTCAGGAACAGGCATTATTGCTATATTATTTGTAATATCCAGAATCTGAATGGCGGTATTTATCCCTATAATGAAGATAGAAGATAGTTTTTGTTAAGCCAACAATGGAGGGAGCTACAGAGATGAGTCAACACCAGGGTCACAGCTTTCTTATCAGTGATACTTTGTCACTGTTATTCTTAATGTTTAAAAGTACACAGGGATGTGGTGCTGAGCTGTCTCTGTTCTGTCAAACACTGTGTAAGAAGGGCTGTTGTTAGCCCACAGCTATCAATGTGCTGGTTGTTACTCCTGAAAAGTTCCAAACCCCACTCTGTGAGGATAGGCACAAAAAATCTTAGTTCTGGCTTAGAGACTGTCATTGTAGGAACGGATGCTCATTCATGATTTTTTGTTACTTGTTTCACTGATTTAAAAAAAAGTCAATATAAACAGACTAAATGTCATTTGGAATGTTTTTTTATTAGGTAAAAGCAAGAAATGGGGTGCTCACAGAGGATGACTTTCAAAACTACAGCACGGTCCTAGAAAAGCCATCAGAAATCACCTATCAGGGTATGTCAGAATGACAGATAAACTTTCTAACCTGCTTAATATTGACCAAACTGTTCGGAGTGTTTATCTTATTGTATGCATTTAAATGTTGGTACTGCTCATATGTTATTATTTGACCACATATTTTTTTGCATTTATATCTTGTTTTGAAGATGCTAGTACATTTAGTGCAAAAACAAAAAAAGTTTTGTCTGCATTGGTCAATACGCAACAGTTGTTTTCGACATGATTTTTCGCAAGTTTTTGATTTACTAATGATTAAATCTGTTTTGAAGGATACCATGTAATGGCTGCTCCAGCCCCACATGCAGGTGTTGCCTTGATCACTGCACTTAATATCCTTGAAGGCTACAATATTACAAGCCAGGTGCCCAGGAGTAGCACCTATCATCGGATTGCAGAGGTAATAAAAGGATCATTTCACCACTAAAAGTATTACACCAAACAGTGAACACAGTATAATTCTTTTTTCTTCTCCCCACCCCTATCCTTTTAATCATTTACAATTTGTTAGGCTTTAAAGATAGCCTTGGCCTTGGCTAGTGGGCTGGGTGACCCCTTATATGACGTCTCTGTCTCAGATACTGTTGCAACAATGCTAAGGTAAGGGTTAATCCACCATCTAAAAACTGATGACAAATGCATAAACTGTCCCAATTCATAAGACATTCTCCTAAAACCCTGTCATTTTGTATTCCCATTTTCTAGTAAATCACAGGCTTCCCTATTCCGCCAGATGATCAATGACTCTCTGTCATTCCCTGCAAACCATTACACTTCAGCATATACTTTGGAGGATGGTACGACCGCTGCACAGGTCATGGTCATGGGCCCAGATGACCACATTGTGTCAGTCGTGAGGTATCTATGTTAATAATGAACAGCAAGTTTAACAGAATTTAAGGAACAAAGTTGGTTATTGACACTGTTTATCATGAATAATTTTTTTTTTAGCTCGCTAAACAAACCCTTTGGCAGTGGGATAGTGTCTTCATCAGGAATCCTTTTGAACAGCCAGATTCTGGACTTTTCCTGGCCTAATAAAACGCAGAACTCCTTGCATAACCCTGTAATCATCCTCTTCTTTGTTTAACTAATTATTTTTGATGGATTTAATGTCAGTTTTTTTGAGGTCCCTAGTTTATTTTTATTTTTTTTATGCTGTAGCATAACAGTGTTCAGGCTGGAAAAAGACCCATGTCGTTCCTGATGCCCACAGCGATAAGGCCTGCTGTGGGGGGGTGTGGCACCTATGTAGCCGTTGGGTCATCCAATGGAGCCAAAGCCCTCAGTGGCATCACACAGGTTAACTATTTACTTACTAATGTTAATAATGATAGCAATTGTCAATTTACATTTCAGTTTTATTCCCCAAAATGAACTTGTTGTTTTAAATTTCTAATTTTCCTTTTCCTTATTTTGATCCTGCACAGGTACTGATGAATGTTCTGTCTTCACATAAAAACATGAGTGACAGTTTAGCCTATGGAAGGCTTCACCCTCAGCTGGAGCCCGACACCCTCCTGCTGGACTGTGAGTTATTTTTCTCTACTAACCCCTCTCTACAGGGTTTGCTATTAACCTTGCTGTCCCGTTTCATTTTTAAATGCTGTTCAGAACTTCATTTGTTTGTGTTCAGAGTTTTTTTTTATTATTTTGGTCATAAAACATTTTTAAAAGCACCATTAAAAGAAAAAAATTAAAACGCAGTTCTCTCTTTATCCTGTATCGTTTTTTCTACAGCTGAGTTCTTAGAGGATGACTTGAAGCTGCTGCAGGCCAAAGGACACAAAGTTGAGAGGGTGGATGTTCTCTCACTGGTGGAGGGCACACAGAGAACCAATGACCTCATCAGTGGGGTGAAGGACCCCCGAAGTGCTGATGCCTCTGCCCTTACTATGTCTAACATGCCTTAGTGCATGGCGTCTTCCAGTATTTGCTCAAATTATTGAGGATGGTAAGACTAGTAGCATAAGGTTACATCAAACAACAAGGTTACACTCAGCAAAATTCTACAGCAAAGGGTTGTTTAAGGTAAAAAGTATCATCAAAAACACATGCAGCTTTTTCTGGGCTCACCTGATAGGAGCCTTTTTGATTTGCTCAAATTAAATGTTAAAATACAACACTACTTCTTTGCACAAACTCATATACTGCACAGGCACAATGTGAAGCATTTCCAAAGTTTAAGCCAGGAAGTCAGCTTTTACCTTTTTGTTAATGTGAAGAGGAAGAAGAAATAGAAGCAGAAATGTCTAACAACGCTCATTTCCTAAGATTCTGTGAGACATTTAAGAGTTTTTCCCTAGCAATGTAAAGTAAGGGATTGGGGGGTAAACTGAGTAATAAATTTATTCATTGCCATGATATGCCTTTAGAAGAATGATGAAAGAGAATGGTGTGAGGTCTGTTTTAGCCACCTTTTAGCTGCATTTCACTATTATTCCAAATAGTTCACAGCATCAGAAATAAGCACGTGTTTTAGTATATCTGAACAGGACAGACTCAAAAGGAACACATTAAAACGCTGCTCTTCATATGGCATAAGTGACATAAGTGTAATCAGGTGTTGTTTGGTACAGCTGTTGTAGTTGATCACTGCTGCACTGGGACTGTGTTGAACAAATGCACAAAAATGTGTTTTTTTGTGCACAAAAATGTTTGTTTCCATTAGCAAGATCCTTAAACTGTTTTTAATAGGTTTTAGAAATCAGTAATTGTTTATTTGTTTTATGCGAGTATTTAAATGTAGAATTTTAGTAATTTAACTTGATGTATGATTTAGGGTTTTTATTTTTGTTTTGAACCTGTGAATTAAGTTTTTTGAGAAGGGAGTTATACTTTTTTAGAGCAGGCATATTTGGATAATTTATTGTTTGTGTTTTTGTATCAATGTTGGCTTGACTGCATCTGTTATTTTAATGTAAAACTGCATCAGTCAGTGCATCTTAGATAAATTATGTCATGTTTATTTTGCTGCACTAGTAATTATATTAGATTGTGTATTTACAGCTAGAACAAACAGCTTCCTGTAGACTTTTCCGTCCAGACTGAATCAGTTAGTTCCAACAGATCATATAAGTTCTTGATTTTAAAATCATTTATGTTTATCTTCTGTACTGTAGAGCACTGTACCGTAAGGCACATTTTTGCAAGAAACCTAATGTCTGATTTATTTATGCTTGTATGTGGTTATCATTAAATCTATCATGATAAAAATAAAACTGTTAACACACATATACAAAAATTATCAACCTTTTTTTAACCCTGACTTATCTTAACCAGATAATAAAGACATACTACACAGAAGACAGACATTACTATAACAGTACATTACTATACAATACAAGTATAACACTAAACTGTCAGACCAAAGTTATCAGTTAATAATCAACGCATGATTAAAAACGTGAACATGAGACATTAGATTCAGTTCTGTAGTAAAAGCTTTTAATGAAATGGGGAAAAAAAGATTTTAAATTTACAGGTGTGTTTTTGTGTTTTCCTTGTTCTTCTGTAGTAAATAAAATAAACATGAGAAACATACACCAATCTGTTATCAGTTACATGTCTACAAAGCCACTACATCAATCAAAAAATATATTATTTATTAAATCAATGTAATGACTCATGAGTATAATTTTTTTTTTAAACTGTCAAATTGTTTTATAGAAACTATTAACAATAACCGATCCATTATCTGTCAAAGAAGAACAGGTGATCTAACAGGAATTGTTTTGGATTTTTTCATTTGTGCTCGACATTTGTAAATATTGTCCTATGGCTTGTATGACTGTTCGTTTTCGCAATTCGAGTTTTATTTTGAAAACCAGAAGCGGAAGCAGCATTTTTATTCTAACTCATGTGCAATTCACGTTTTGTTAGCCTGTCTAGCAAGCTGAAGTCGACCGGTTGAAAACAAATCTAGATGAATATGTTTGGTAAGATGTTTGCGTTTTAATTTGGTTATATATAGGAAGTTCAACTAAACTTATTCGTTAGTTAAAAGTCGCTGCTTTGATGCATTTCGGGTTTATTTACCGGCTGTGCTAGTTGTAGCTACGCAGCTAACATTTGCTAAGTGGAGTCGTCGGAACGAAGCCAGCAGGAACTGCTTTGACGTTAATTTTATCTCTTTTCATTTGGCTGTTTAAAAGGTTTACATTTGAAAAAGAACGTCGGTTGCATCAGCAGGAATGTGCATATTAACACAATAAAGGAATATTTTGGGATCATTTTGTTACCGTCAATAGGTGCTGAGGCCCGTAGTCTTTTTAGGGCCGTTGATTTAACCAAGCTAACCATCTTTTATGAAAATACATTAATGATCTGTAAATTTACTGCATTGAACGAAGTCACACACCTCTTGAAATGTTGTAACTACCATCCACAACACCGGTAATCCCAGCGTTTTTGCTATAATAAGCTGAACATCCTTGGTCATAGATGTAACCTCCAGCTATGTATCTCACTGTTGTTACGTCCTTGTATTTGTCTGATGTGGTTTTGAAAATGAACGATGATTATATGTTTTGCCTACATGGTCTCAATTGAAGTTTGAATTATTGAATTTTGAGTAGAAAATATCAAATATATGGTCCACTTTTATCAGATGACTGACCACTTTGTCACATTTGCAGTTGATGTCTTGTAAGTTGTCATTTGTAATTTGAGTTTGTTATATGATTGCAGCATAAAACTGTTGCGACGCCACTCCTAACTCGTGGGGGAATGGCTCACCAACATTCCCCACCTGAGATGTCCCAGAAGACTGAGTACCTGGAGCCTGATAATGAATCAGACAGGGATTCTGGTGTTGGGGAAGATGCAGGAGAAGATGTTGATAATCAGTACAGTGTAAATGGAGAAGATGAAGATGTGGAGATGGATAATATGGAAGAAAAAGATGGGGGGTCTAAAGACTTTACAGTGTTTGTTGCGTTTCAAGGGAACATGGAAGACGAGGACTTCACTAGAAAACTTGACACTGTCCTCAGTGGGATACCAAACATGCTTAATATGGGTTAGTTTTCTTTTTTCTTTTCTTTTTTCTTTTAAATTATCCTTACGTATAATTGTGCATTTATAACAATAAACTTCTTTCTTGTCTTGAGCAGTAACCTTTGGTATAGAAAAATGAAAATGTAGAAACGCTGTAGATAATGAAAAATTCATAACTGCTCCTCACAAATATCTTGCACCAGCCTACATTTTTATTATTAGTATATCATTAGTAGTATTAAATGTAAAGCCAACTGAATTCATAAAAATCATCGTCTTTCAGACTCCGAGAGGCTGCAGCCACAACACGTGGAGCCATGGAACAGTGTCCGTGTTACCTTCAACATTCCACGTGATGCTGCTGAGCGACTCAGACTTCTGGCCCAGAACAATCAGCAGCAGCTCAGAGACCTGGGTATTCTGTCTGTGCAAATTGAAGGTAAACAGCATAAATTAAGTAGAATATATTTTTTTACTTACTTACCTATTTGGTTTGTCTGTTGCTCTACATATATAATTGGTACAATATTATTTATTTTTTGTGTTCAGGGGAGGGAGCAATTAATGTGGCTGTGGGACCAAATAGAGGACAAGAAGTCAGAGTGAATGGACCGATAGGTGCACCTGTACAGATGAGAATGGACGGTGGCTATCCAGGTCAGCCTGGTCCAGGTATTTGTTTGCTGAATTGAGTTTGTCAAGTAACTACAGACTGTGTAGGTAGGAATAATAATATTCTATCAGAACCTCAGTTGTAGAAAAAAAGCAAAATGTGCTGCTTACTTTAGTAATCTTCAATCATAATCATCAATAATTATTCGTTATTACACTGATTTATTTTTTGTTCTTATTTATTATTTAGTTAAATGTTGTCCTTTGTATATTTATGAGTAGTTACTCTATAAATTTATGTCAACAAGGAGGGTTAAGGATGGCCAATCCAGCAATGGTTCCTTCAGGCCCTGGCATGGTGGGTCAGGCTATGTTACCAGGCAGTAGCGGACAAATGCATCCTCGTGTTCAAAGGCCACCTTCACAAACAGGTCAAGATTTTATTTATTTTATTTTTTGCTTACCATTTACCTTGATGATAGTTTAACAAATCTTAGTGTTGACACAACAGAAATAAACATTCAATGCCTACTATACCCACAGATGTGATGGATCCAATGTTGCCAGTTATGTCTGTTCAGCAGCAGCAACAACTTCAACACCAACAGGTTACTTCACATGGTGCAGGCTCCATGTCTTCTCAAGCTGCTCATCACATACAAGCTCTGCAGGGAGGGAGACCACTCAACCCAGCTGCACTGCAGCAGCTACAGCAACAGCATCACCAACAGCAGCAGCAAGCCCAGCAACAAGTTCAGCTCTCCCAACTTGGACCCAGACCCCCATTCAACCCTTCAGGCCAAATGGCTGCACCTCCTGGCTGGAATCAATTGCCTTCTGGTGTACTTCAGCCACCAGCGGCTCAGGGGGGCCCTGCATGGAGAAAGCTCCCACCCCAGGGGCAAATGGTTCAGCGCCCACCCTCTCTAGTTGCAGTTCAGACCCCCAATCATCCTCCACCCCCATATCCATTTGGAAGCCAACAGGCAGGGCAGTTATTCAATGCCATGGGTCAAGGACAGTTGCAGCAACAACAGGCAGGAATGGGCCAATTTGCTGCACCCCAACCTAAAGGCCAACAAACTGGACCCGGTGGGGTCACTGGACCACCCAGACCTCCACCACCTCTTCCGTCAACTACTGGACCACAGGGCAACCTCACTGCCAAGTCCCCTGGATCATCCTCATCTCCTTTTCAACAGGGTTCTCCTGGGACACCTCCCATGATGGCTCAGAGACCTACTACTCCACAGGGTTTCCCTCAGGGTGTTGGTTCACCAGGGAGAGCAGCCCTCACTCAACAGGGTAACATGCAGCAAGGATTCATGGGAATGCCTCCACATGGACAGCCTGGGGCCCAGATTCACCCAGGTGAGCAGTTGTTAGTACCTGTATTCAAATGATTGATTGAAAAGCCAGTAAAAGAAATGTAGTTTGGTCATTACAGCAGATTTGCTACAAAGTAAAAATACATTTTGCGATAAAATTTTTACACTAATAAAATTAGTAACCACTGATTTCAGGCATGGCAAAGCGTCCTATGGGCTTTCCAACTCCAAACTTTGTCCAAGGTCAGGTGAGTGCGAGCACTCCAGGAGCCCCTGCTGGTGGAGCAACACAGCAGCTACAGAATAACCAAGCAATGGCTCACACAGGTAAAGTGTGACACTGCAAATGTGTGGTTTGTTTCAAGAGAATACATTATATTGATCCACAGATTACATTGATCAACAATTTATTACAGTTTTGACATTTTGGCTTCAATTTTCCTACTCCTTATATGTCCAGTTCCTGCACCTGACCATTTAGATTATTTTAGTATTCTATGTTGTATATTTATCTATATCTATATACAGTGCCGATAAAATGTATTCACACCTTTGGATGTTTCATGCTTTTATTGCTGTCATAAACCAGTCTTTATTAATATGAATTGGCCTGTTTTCAAGAAAATAATGATTTTTATATTTTCCATTTTACACCAGGAACCCAACCATCAGCTTCCACACCAAACTCAATGCAGGGACCACCTCATGTTCAGTCTAATGTTATGGCTGTGCAAAGTAGCATGGCAGGTCCACCTCCTGGTACAACAGCTGGACCTAGCATGGGCCAGCAGCAGGCTGGGCTTCAGACCCAGATGATAGGCCTCCAGCATCAGGCCCAGCCTGTGTCTTCCTCCCCCAGCCAGATGGTTCAAGGCCAGGGTGGAGGTCAGACTGTCCTTTCAAGGCCCATCAGTCAAGGGCAGAGAGGAGGGATGACCCCACCTAAGCAAATGATGCCACAACAAGGCCAGGGGGTGATGCATGGGCAGGGTCAGATGGTTGGAGGCCAAGGACACCATGCCATGCTCCTGCAACAGCAGCAGCAACAAAACTCAATGATGGAGCAAATGGTTGCCAATCAGATGCAAGGAAACAAGCAGGCATTTGGAGGCAAGATTCCACCCGGCGTTATGCCTGGCCAGATGATGCGTGGCCCCTCACCTAATGTTTCTGGAAATATGGCTCAGTTTCAGGGACAGGTCCCACAGCAGATGACTCCTCAGCAGCAGCAGCAATTAGCTCAACTTCAGCAGCAGCAATTACAACAACAGCATCAGCTGCAGCAACAGCAATTACAACAGCAGCAACAACACCAGCAAATGAACCAGCAACAGCCCCAACAGGTTCAAATTTCTGGCAATCCTAATCAGACAATGAGCATGCATGGTCAACAGATGAGACTGCCTACTGGCCATCATCTCATTCAACAACAACAACAACAGCAACAACAACAACAGTTACAACAGCAGCAGTTTCAGCAGCAGCAACAGAAACAACAACAACAACAAGCTATGTTGCAACAACAACAGGCAGTTCAACAGCACCAACATGTCATGGGGGATCCAAATAGTGGGGCTGGAGATATGGGGGTACAGCAAATGGTCCCTGATATGCAGGCACAGCAGCAGCAAGGCATGATTGGGGGTCCTCAGCACATGCAGATGGGAAATGGGCACTTTGCAAGTCATGGCATGCACTTCAACCCACAGTTGCCGGGTCAAATGCCAATTGGAGGACCTTGTGGACAGCCAGGAGGCTTTGCAGTTAGCAAAGATGTTACACTGACTAGCCCACTGCTAGTCAATCTCCTGCAGAGTGATATCTCAGCAAGCCAGTTTGGACCAGGTGGAAAACAGGGCGCAGGTGGAGACAATCAGACGAAGCCTAAAAAGAAGAAACCCGTGCGAAAGAAAAAACCCAAAGAAAGTGACGGTCAACAGCAAGTTGAGGGATCTGGGTAATAATTTAGATCTATTATATTTTAATGATGTTGAATACTTCATTCTTATCATTTTAATTCATACATTTTGTCTCTCAGTGGTCTTGACGGGGCTGCTGGGCTGGAAGACTCTGAAGGGCCAAGTCTGGGTGGGGAGCAGGGTTTGAACTCAGAAAACCCAGTCCAGAAACTCCCTGATTTTTCCAACAGGCCTGCAGGTAAATTTTTACTGTAATTATTTTATTTAGATTTTAATTTTTATACACACGTTCTGTGATTAACTTTATTATGGGTTAAAGTCTAATTTATTTAAGTACATTTAGAAACAAGTGTTGACTAAAGTGCTGTACACATAAAAGGTCCAGATTATTTTATTGGTATAATAATATTTAGATAAAATCAAATAAAGTTAAAAACATACTGATAAATTGTCCCTCTTTTTGATTTCATTAGTCTTTCCTAGTCAGTCAGGGGAGCAAAGAGTACTGCAGCAAGTACCTATGCAGTTTATGCAGCAGCAGCAACAACAACAACAACAACATCAGATGCAGCAACAGCATTTACAGCAACAGCAAATGCAGCATCAGCAGCAAATGCAACAGCAGATGCAACAGCAACAAATGCAACAACAACAGCAGCAACAACAACTGCAACAACAGCAGCAGCAACAACAATTACAACAACAACAGCAGCAACAACAATTACAACAACAGCAGCAGCAACAACAACAATTACAGCAACAACAAATGCAGCAGCAGCAGCAGATGATGCAGGCTCTCCAGAATGCTCAAGGGCAGCAAGGGATGACAGGGCCACAAACCTCAGCTCAAGGCCAACCACAGATGCATCCTCATCAGCTGCAGCAGCAGCAATCTCAACAGACACACCTGCAACAGGTATTACGTGCATACTTGATGGTGTTTGGTTTTCTAGTTCTAGTTTTCTATCTTTATGTTGCTCTCCATCTTACATTCCAGCAACAACAGCAGCAGATGATGATGATGATTAAGATGCAACAGGAGCATGCAAAGAATCGAATGCCCATGCCCCAAGGAGGACAGCTCCCTCCTCGGGGTATGGCCAATCCAACAGAGGCACAAAGGCATCCTGTTTCACAGCAAAACAACATGCCTGTAATGATCAGCCTTCCAGGACATGGAAGTGTGCCACCATCACCTGACAAACCGAGGGGGATGCCCTTAATGGTGAACCCACAGGTAATGGGAAAGTAGCAATGTGCACAAAATGAATATGCAAATCATATGGTAAAAATGTGAAGTTGCCACTTTTTTTGTTTAGAAACCTGTGCACTATTTTAATTTATTTCTCATTTTCAGCTTGCAGGTGCAGTGCGAAGAATGTCTCATCCTGATCCTGGGCAGGGTACCCAGGGCAGTGGATCTGATGAGGTTCTTACAGGTGCCCCTTCAAAGCAGGACAGGCCTGGTGGCTCAGAAATTGGGACACAGTCAGGAAATGGGACGCAACAGGTTGTGTCCAGCCAGGGTTCCAATGCTCATCTGATGAAGCAAGGATCCGGTCAAACACAAATGCCCCAGCATACTGGGGCCAGTCCTCAGCAGCAGTTACCCACTCAGCCTCAACAAGGAGGTCACATGTCTAACCTTCATTTCCCCAATGCCCCAACAACTTCACAGAGCTCCAGGCCTAAAACCCCCAACAGAGCCAGCCCAAGACCCTATCATCATCCTCTAACGCCAACTAATCGCCCACCCAGTACTGAGCCCTCAGAAATTAACCTTTCTCCTGAGAGGCTAAATGCTTCAATTGCTGGACTATTTCCTCCTAAAATTAACATTCCTCTCCCTCCAAGACAGCCAAACCTTAACAGAGGATTTGACCAACAGGGTCTGAACCCAACAACTCTGAAAGCAATCGGGCAGGCCCCTCCTAATTTAACTCTGACAAGCAACAACAACAACAATGGCAACACAGGAGGAAATAACAACCAGATGTCTTCTGGGGGTGGTGTGGGGGGTTTAGGTACTAAACAAGACAAACAAGCTGGAGGCCAGAGTAAGAGAGCAAGTCCAAGCAATAGTCGTAGGTCAAGTCCAGCAGCTAGTCGCAAGTCAGCCACTCCAAGTCCAGGTAGGCAAAAGGGAGCAAAAATTACAATCAACTGCCCTCCACATCAGCAGCAGTTAGGAAACCCTCAAGGGCAAACAATGATGTTAAGCCCTTCCTCAGTGCCTCAGAGTCCAGTATCTACGCCTTCACAACTAAGCGGAGGCATTGAGGCACAGCAGACCCAAAGTCCCCTTCATGGAATTCATGGCAACCCAGCTGATGGAGTCAGGGAAAACCAGGGAATGCCTACAGTTGAGCGACAAACACCTCAACCTCAGTCCCAACCTTTCAGGGATTTATCAGCCCCCAGAATAACAAGCCCTCGTCTGCCAGCACCCCAGCAGCCTAAACCTGATACAGAAGTGCAGCCAAGCACAGCTGATAGACATCCAACAAACCAAACGTCAATACAAGACCCTGAGGTTTCGCCTGCTCTCAGATCAGCTCCAACATCCCTTAACCAGTTGCTAGATAACGCGAGTGTTTCAAACATGCAGCTTCGACCAGCTCAGAGTAATACTGTTGTCATAGGAAAAGACAGCCCAAAGGCTGCTTTGGATCCAGACAGACCACTTCCCACGAATTCCCAGAGTTTTTCATCTGTTACCACTGCTACTGTACAAGAAACTGAGGCTAAATCTAAACCAGCTGCTTGTATTTCTACTAGCAATCCTGCCTTGCAACTTACTTCAGTCCCCAGCTCGCACCTTCCCACTAATGTAAAGTTGAGTACTCCTCTTGGCCTTAACCCAAACTCCATCTCCAGTCTTGTTAATTCAAATTCAAACATAAATTCAATGACGAGTCTTTGTAGCTCAGTCAGCACTAACACTAATGTAACTCCAGTTCTCGGCACCAGTACAGTGACTTCTGGTCAGAACAGTTCTACCTCAGCTGTTAGTACCAGCTCTGTTGTACACCCAGTCAATTCAGCTCTAAAGCCAAGTCCTAGTCCTAAACCTGTGACAAGTGTTCCCTCAGTTATACAAGTCCCTGCATCTTCAACCAATATTTCCTCCAATCAAATCAGAGTGCTGTTCACACCAAATCCCATTACTTCTGCCCCAACTTCACAGGTGTCCGCATCTATGGTATCCACCATGATGGCTGTCCCAAACAAAAACATTAGACCTCAGGACATCAGACAGCAGAGTTCCGGCTCGCGACCTGCTCAGTTTATCACAACCACTCCTGTTTTTATCAACCCAGTTTTCCAGGTCACAGGTTCTTCTATGGCTCCGAATACAACAGTGGTATCACAGTCAGTAACCATGGTGGGCTCTATCCAGGTGTCAGCTGCAAACATCCAACTTTCTCCAGCTCCAACTCCTACACAATCATCAGGGGCTACAATGACGAGCGCTCAGCTCACAAAGACTGCTGTTGGACAGGTTCATGTAGCCAGTAGTATGTCCTCTTCAGTCACTGCAGGTACTCTTATAGCTTCTCAACAAATTAACCAAGGAAATATCAAAACAGAACATCTGGGTGAGATGACTTCTGCTCAGAAATCTGCTCTCCCTGTGTGTCAGCCACCTACCCATCCAAGCCAATCACTATCTTCTTTTCAGCCACCTCTGGCTTCTACTCCTCCCTGTTCTAGTCCTGGAGCTGTTAACACGATCCGAAAGAGCCCCATATCTGCAGCTCCAGCTCCCCATGTGAAAAGTAAGCCCGTATCAGTCCCTGTGTCTTGTACTGGCACAGTTGATTCCCAGCAAAGTCCTATAGAAAGGCCAATACAGGGGCACCCAGGGGCAGTCCCTCCACAAGTTTTTATACCTCCTTCTAGTTCATCTGGTAAGACTGAAGCTCAAGCTCTGTATACTACTTCTGTTGGATCAACTAGTACTTTGCCTGTAGTTTCTTCCCTAGTCCCTAGCCAAGTTATTGTTCCTACTCAGATTGTTGGCCAGGCTCCTGTACTCACATCAGCCTCAGGGTCAAGCCTGCCACAGGCAGTACATTCTCAAGCTCCCATTGTGACAGCAGTTGGTACAACTGCTGGTGTCTCCTCCAGTACATTGCTTACAACAGTCACTCCTGTACAAACTCCTGTACTGTCTGTTGTTCCAATTGTTGCTGCACCTGGACCTGTAGAGGTATCCCACATTACATCCACTCCTGCTGCTGTACCCAGTGGAGGGCCATCAGGCCAATCTGACCCTCCAGTTGCAAAGTCACCCATGCCACCAGCTGCAGCACCTGCTGAATCCTTTCAAACCACTTCAGGTACATGCATGCATGTTTGTATTGGGTCAACAGAACGAGCTGTATTCTTAGCATAATCTTTAAGGCTAAGCTTATTCCACATACAACAATGCATCTTATGGCACCTAATCAGGTAATATTTGTAATTTACAGTGAAAAGAGAAATAAACAGGATTTATTGAAATGTTTTGTGACTTTACTGAAGCAGGAACAATTGGACACGTCCTTTTTAAAACACCACTTATACATGATTTTTGTACTTCCCTTTTTCAGCACCTCTTCAAGAATCTTCACGGGATTCTGGCTCTACTGAAAAGAAGAGTAACTATCTTTTTCTCATTTCTTTTTAAAATTTCAAATCAAATAAGCCTATGTACGTTTGAGAAACAGCAACTAGATTGTTGATAATTGTGTGTGTGTTTTCAGATGAAGAGTTCTCAACAGGTTCAGAGCAAGGGTGAGATTATTTTTTAACATGACCATTATTGTTGCTGTTTGGTTTTGATTTGGATCCAAATGATTTTCTTAAGTGTTGCATTTTTACAAACCTGCCCTGATCTTGTGTAAGTGAGATGCCTAGACATTTCTAGCTTCATTGAACCACAGGGAGATTTTATAGGTTACAGGGGGATACTGTGAATCAAAAACATCAGCCCTTGGTATGTATAATTATCATGCAATTACATAAATATATTAAAGCATGTCAAGACGAAAAATAAATGTTACATTTTATTTCTCCAGTGAGCTTCATGGCCATATCTCTTCAAAGGGATTGCCATCATGTTTTGGGGGTAGTGAGAGTATATCTGTGCTGCTCAATTGATAGTTTACTGCTGTTTTTCCACTTCTATCACAGATGGGCAAAGAAAAGAACGACGCCCATCAACTTAGTTCCAAGGTATGTATTATAACCTAATTGTGCAGCAAAGTCATAAGCGGTGATCAGCGAGGATTCTGGCAGAATGAAGATTGGCAGTATCTGTGGTAGATGAGGAAAAACAGCAGTGTCCTGATTGGTATCATATCTTTGAGTAGAGCGGAGTGGAGTCACACCTTTCTTTCTTTAGCAACACATACATGTCTTCATACATTTTTGTTGTTTATCTGTCTGGTTCTCCCAGAGCTGCTGTAGAGAAGCCCAAGGGGCCAAGCAGGCGCAGCTCCCGAGCAGAGAAAGATTTGGAGGAGGAGCCAGTAGCAGATAGTGGCATTAGGAAGAGATCAGCTAGGCCTGGAACAAGTGCTGCAGTAAAAGGTAAACATAATCACATGACTTTAAATGACTGTCACTACACATTCACCACAAAAAAAATGCATTATAATCTTTTTTTCCCCACTAATAGATTTGCATACTGTTTCAGAAACTGCAGCAAGTCCCACCCAAGCCAAACGAAGGAAGTCTAAATAGGCACAGCTACAGTTGTTTACCTGTGAATTGTACTGTAATTGTTTTGTTTGTTTTCCGCTGTGAATCAGTTGATATCGGCTTCTTTGGCCTAGATTATAAATTTTCACTGGAGGAAGAAACTGTGTACAGATTGTTTAAACTACAAAAAAATGAAGTTATTGTTTGTCATATGTGCTTACAGTTTGTGTGAATGTGCTTTTTATACTCAATGCTGGATTAATCATGTGAAGATTGATAATGAAACTCACCATTACTGTATAATTATGATGTAAAATGGAATAAATTTTTTTACTGCTTTTGTTCTGTGGAAAAAACTTGTTGGATTTTGTGTTATTCTAAACTCGATATGGGCGTCCAGTTTTCACTCTTTCTTTGATGTGCATTTTTAATTTTCCCAAGCTGTTTGGAATTAATAGACCATCATTCAAAAACCACTGTTTATGAGGAACTAGGAGTTAAAAATATCAATATAATAATTTAAAATTATACTTAAAATTTAGTACCCCTAACCCTAGCCAGCAACCGAAAAAACAATGTCCTCAACATTGGGCTGGGTCTTAGAAGGTTGTCTGCACAATTTGTTTTTACTGGAACATTTTTGAAAAAGATGTTGGTTTGTTGGTATTCCCTAACTCCTGGGCTGCTGCATTTGCCAAGTATGGCATAGGACAGCAACAAAACAAATCTCCAGAAATTGTAACTGATTTTTGTTTTGGTGGCCACTGCTCACATTGCCACCCTGTAAAATAAATTCTGGAGGTGCCATTAATTGATATATTAAATTAAATATATTAAATTCAGTCTGTTTGCCAATTTCTATCTATCTATATCTAAATTGGTGTGTAATTGCAAAATGATGCATTCACAGTCTACTATTATGATCTCTGTTGATGGGACCGTTTGGCTTTGTTTTTTTGCTGGACTGAGCATGCGCAGTTGGTAAACGTTGGGACTCCATTCCAGGCTGTCAGTGAGGTTTCCCTGAACCTCGCATCCCGATCAGTCGTCTACTGTGAGAACTTTACCTGCTGTAATACTACTAATAATAATAACAATAAGCAAATCATGAATGGAGAAAATGGACGCGGAGTCTCCCAGGTACTTGTTGGCTGGCAATTTATTTTTGACAGTTTCCATCAATTCTGAACAACTGATGAAACGCACGATTAAGAACCGTCAGGACATGAAATAACTGCAAAGAAATGAATGTTACTTGACTCCGAGAACTTGCATTTTGTATCTTATATAGACCACTCTATAGTTATGAAGGGTGTTTTCTGTTTTAGTAGAATGACGTCTTCATCCGATGTAGTGTTTTAGTTCAAACTTGAACAACCGAAGCTACCGGCGTTTTAAAAATTGAATTATTAAATAAAATCTTCTCGCAATTTTCAGGTCAACTGTGGCACTAAAGGAAGCGGTAGGTCTCCAGAAGGTGATTTGTATTCACGTTGACAGATTTTAGCAGTCATTGCTTGTACCTGTCCACTGTTAGTTTTTTAAAGGATAGAAATGGCGTCCCAGAGACTAAGTCCCTTCTCCTCCACTCTCTTGCGGCTATTGTTCAAAAAGAGGGTCTGAAATGCACATTTGCCACCCTCGGTGTTTCGAGCTAACGGGCTCTTCTGATAGAGCCTGGCTTCCTGTTCATTTTGCATGCCTTCGCGTGCTTATATGCGTGCGCTCACGTGAAAGAAATTGGAGCCGAAAGTGGTGGAATTGGGGCTGAGGACTTAGTCGCTGCGCCATTTTCTTTTTCTGTGTGTAGCATCCAGGGCGCCGCTGTGTGAGCCAGCTGTCCGCGGTGATATGGAGGCTGAGCAGGGGGCTGAGAGCATCTCTCCGCCCGTACCTCCCCTGCCTCCATGTCCCCAGAAGATACATTTGTCCGCGCATGGCTTTAAAACAACTTTAAAACACACACACACGCAAAGTTACACCTCATCACTGGGAGCTTTTGCGTCTTGTGTTGTCGTTTTTAATTTAATTTAATTATTTATTTATTTATTTATTTATTTATTTTTAGAAATTTAATTATAACCTCCACCCCCCCTCTTTTACATTAAAAAAAAAAAGTTTAGAACACCCATTGTCATAATTTGTGGCCTAATTCCTGGAAAAGCAGAAATAAGTGTTTATGCTTTATATTTTTGAAGTTGGATGCATTTATTTTAACTCATTTTCCACAATTATAGGCTACAGACACTCATTTGAGTTTGCATAGTTGCAGTTTTATTTGTTTTACCCTATAATAGGACTAAGAAATGTCAATAATTTAAACAGCTTTAATTTTATGGGTGGAACATTGTCTCATAACTGGGGTGTTTAATATTCATCATTAGGTGCTTTAAATATATTACTTATAAAAACTATTACTAACTACATTATAAAATAAACGCTGTTTAAGCTGTGCAAACTCGAGCGAGCACTGTCAATGTAATTGTGGAAAATGAGTTATAATATAAGTATCCAACTTAAAAATTAAAAACATATTCACGCTAAAACTTACCACTTCAAGCATCAACTTGCTAAAACCAACATATGTTATTTTAGGAGCCCAAACTGTCTAGTCCAAAATAAAGTTATTACTAAGCCAACCAAGTTAAGCATCTTCACACATCTTTTTTCTTTTTATTGTCCCACCTGTGCCTAGTACACAGTCATGTTTGATTTGGTCAACTTCTGGCTTAAAATGGCAAGCACTGGGTCGAAGATGAGCTGAATATTTGGTCAAACTTACCCAACCTAACAGCTATAGCCCTGCAATTGAATGATCAAAATAACCCAAGAGTTTTTAGTATGTACTTGCCTTCTGATGGCATAGTTTCTAATTTGAGTGAAAATATTTCATCCACAGTAACTTTTTTCAAATGTATTAAAATATTTAACTTTTTACAGAATAAAAATCACATTGTGGCTGGAGGTTCAAAATACAGACATGGCTAACAGGCTAACAAACTACTGATGCAAACTGATTGTTACGTTTTTTTCTTTGTAATATTGGTATCATTATGTCACAAATGTTCACATACGTGCATAAAATTGGGTGGAAAAAAAACCTGCTAAATCTAGTCTCCTCTCTTGTAAAATTTCCCAGTTTTTCCTGTTTGCTTGTGTTTTGTTGCTTATTTAAGTACTTTGCATTGTGAAAATGCTCTGAGAATTTGTCTCTGTGCACTTTTCTGCTATCGCTGACATATTCCTTTTTTTTTTTGCATGTTGAACCCTTTCGATGTTTGCATCATAGAGTATACAAATGAATCATCGCCCACTGGTAGACTAACGTATTGTTAGATAAGCCATGTATTGTATTGTTTATTTTTAATGCTCTTGTACAGAATAACTTCTGTATTGTGTTGCAGACTTTCACAAATATAAAGACAAGCACAAAGACAAGGAACACAGACACAAAGATTACAAGAAAGACAAAGAAAGAGAGAAAATAAAGCACAGCAACAGGTAGGATAATGCTTTTCTCCCACTGTTGTTTGGTGAATAATAACACAGCACTGAATTCGGTGTTTATAATAACATAATCATATCATAACATTGTTACAATGAACAAAAATGAAAATTTAGCACGCAAATGGCAGTAGGCTGCAGTTAATTTACTGAGATAGACTGTTTTTGGCTGTGGTCCGCGGTTCTGCCATTACATGTTGAAATGATACAGTGTGTGTCGTCTGTGGTTGGTTGTGTGTGTGTCAGCAACACACACGCTGTGTGTTGGTTGTCTGTGTCTGTGTGCTACTTTTGACTTCCTGCACTTGACCACTGTGGCTTGTGTGCCTCAGTGAACAGAAGGAGCACTTGGAGAAGAAACACAGAGACAAAGAGAAGCTGAAGCACAGTGATGGCAGCTCAGACAAACACAGAGAGAAACACAAAGACAAAGAGAAGAGGAGAGAAGACAAGGTTTGTTTATCGACTTTGCTTTTTCAGTAATACTTGTTTTGTGTTCTCAGCATCACACTTACGTATTGCCTTTCAATACCTTTAGGAGATTTTCCTCATTAGAAAACAAAATGTAACACTGCCTAAAGAGCCAGATGGTCTGTTTTTGTTTTACATCAGCTCTAAAGAAATGAAAGCTGTTGATATGCATTTTAATGATAATTTGTGATTTTTTTTATTTTAAACAGAATCAATCCTCTCATTCAGATAAGCTGAAAAAGGAGAAAGAAAATGGATATGTGAGGTATACAATAACACTGTGATCTGACAAATATGTGCAAAGCAGCGTAGCTCAATCACATGGGATTTACTACAAATTGAGCTGTTTCTTAGCTAATAAATTATTTTCTTTACTAATAACTCAACGTGTCACTCAGAGAGAAGAGTTCTGCTGCCATCAAACGCGAGCCTGAAGATGATAACAGCTTCTATCCATCTCCAAAACACAATAAGTCCGCCAAACGAGAGTGTGATGAAGAAGAGTATGTGTAATCCAAATCTAATCTCAAGTCACTAAAGTTTGGTTGTTTGCTATTTTAGTAACAGGGCTTCAAAATTCACCATTTCAACTGTTTACAGGTTTGAATACAAGCCCAAAAAAGTCAAAGTGGAACATGACAAAAAGGCCAAGAAGAGGAAACATGAATATGAAGAATATGAGGAGGATGAGGTACATTCTTTTTTTTTTTTGTCATCTCCGGGCTTGTTGTGACTTTGGATTTCAAAATATAATTTAGTTTTGGTGTCTTAATTTATTTAAGGACATCAAGCATAAAAAGAAGACAAAAGAGAAAAAAACTTCAGAGGGAAAGAAAGCTAAAAAGGAGGAAGAGGAGAAATGGAAATGGTAAAATAGTCTTTATGTTTATAGCATTACACTCCAAGGACAGTTAGCTGATACCTTCCATTTCTTTTCCCTAATGAGTTGTGTTTGTGGTTACAAGGTGGGAGGAGGAACGATCTATAGATGGCTCCAAATGGCGTTTTCTTGAGCACAAGGGTCCAGTGTTTGCTCCTTCATACGAACCCATGCCTGACAAAGTCAAATTTTACTATGACGGTATGCTTATCTTCACGATAGTGATGATTATTCTTTTTCAGGCCAAGACTTCAATGTGGGTTTTTTTTTTTTTTATTTTTAGGCAAGCCTATGAAACTCAGTGCTCCTGCAGAAGAAGTAGCTACGTTTTTTGCCAAGATGTTGGATCACGAGTACACCACAAAGGACATCTTTAGGAAGAATTTCTTTAAGGACTGGAGAAGGGTGAGTAGAACAAACATGCAAAGTATGGTAGTTTCAAGGCTTTAAACTGAAGTGTTGTATAAATCTCTTGTTTCTTAGGAAATGACGTCAGAGGAGAAGTCGAAAATCACAGACCTGAATAAGTGCGACTTTAGGGAAATGAATGAGTACTTCAAGGCCCAGTCAGAAGCTCGCAAGCAGATGTCAAAGGAAGAGAAGCAAGTAGGTTTTCATTCACCCTCAAATTCTTTTGAAGGTTATGGAATTAGTCATTCAATATGTCATCGCACTGCAGAAAATCAAAGAGGAAAACGAGCGGCTCCTACAAGAGTACGGCTTCTGCATCATGGACAACCACAAGGAGAGAATTGGAAACTTCCGCATCGAGCCGCCAGGACTCTTTCGAGGACGAGGCGACCATCCAAAGATGGGAATGCTGAAACGACGCATCAGACCTGAGGATATCATTATTAACTGTAGCAAGTGCGTATTCTCATCCTTGGTATTATCACCTTTTTTAAATGGCGGTGACTGTTTATCATTGCACTTGATGAAAGATGCTGACAAGTTGTACCACAAGGTGGCTCTGTCAAACCACTGGAAGTGTCCTTATGTTGAATAACATGACAATGTTACGTATAAATGATTAGTTGTATAGATTATAAGATGACAGTGACTATGTGGAAGCTTTCAGTCTTTCAAAAGTTCATATTTAGAAAGCTGAATTACAATTATTCTGTTGTTCTCCATTCATGTTTCTGTGTTGAACATGTTTTTTTGTTATCTGCTCCCCTCATCTTTTGCTTATCCGGTTGGGATTGCTGGAGTTATTTATAAACCAGTGTTGGTTTTATCTGTGACCTCTCATGCCTGTGGGGTGCATGTTAGCTTACTAGAAAGCTAATTTGTTGCATTTGGTTGCCATAAAAAACACAGCACAGAAAATGTCTGTGGCATGTATAACACAATACTAACACACACACAGACACACACACACACACACACATGCACTCACTGCTGGCATCATGTCAAAGGTAAGGCTTCCTGTCAGTGTGCACTTTATCTGCACAAACAATTACACAGCCCAGGAAGGACGTGTTGATCCCCACATATTGGACATAATAACTCAAATATTGCATCAAAGCTGCAGTGTTTACCATATAACGTTAGTCTTGAGCTGTTTTTCAGGGGGTAAAAAGGGTAATTATCTGGAATAAATTATTTTATTGTCCGTGCACAATATATAAAAAAAAAATAAAAGCAATTTTGGCACAGTCGAACAATTATACATCCAACTAAAGTTTCTCTGTTTTTATTAATGAACAAAGCTGCCCTTGTTTATATAGGGACTCCAAGCACCCTAAACCTCCCCCGGGTACAAAATGGAAGGAGATTCGACATGACAACAAGGTGACCTGGTTAGCATCATGGACAGAGAACATCCAGGGCTCCATCAAGTACATCATGTTGAACCCCAGCTCCAGAATCAAGGTACCTGTCCCCTCTTACCTTCAGCCTCCAGTGGCTTTCTGTGATCTGATTTATCCATTTTCCTTTTACTTGAGGTATCTTTGTGTTTGTGTAGGGGGAAAAGGACTGGCAGAAATATGAAACCGCCCGGCGTTTGAAGAAGTGTGTCGATCGCATTCGTGCTCAGTACCGGGAAGACTGGAAGTCAAAGGAGATGAGGATCAGACAGAGAGCTGTGGCACTCTATTTTATTGACAAGGTGAATAAAAGTCCCATTATTAGTGGTTTGATTTTAACAAGTGGTTCTGTTTGTCATTTGAATAATTGAGTTGGCACTTACTTTATTTTAGTGGAACATTATATTTATAGGACAGACTCTGAAGATTTTTTTTTTTCCCTTTATATGTAGAAAATGACTTGATTTTTTTGTGTGTGTTTTTCTTCCAGCTTGCTTTGAGGGCAGGTAACGAAAAGGAGGAAGGTGAGACAGCGGACACTGTCGGCTGCTGCTCGCTGCGGGTGGAGCACATCAAACTATACACAAAGCTGGACGACCAGGAGTATGTGGTGGAGTTTGATTTTTTGGGCAAAGACTCCATCCGCTACTACAACAAGATTCCAGTGGAGAAAAGGGTGAGAACGTGTAAGAAAAAAAAAAGAAGAGGGTGAAAGATTTGTGGCAAATATATCGAAAGGGGAAAAACTGAACTGTGTTTTTATGAGGGGGGGCTTTTAGTGTGTATTTGACGGATTTGATTTTAGTTTTAATCAGATGAGATGTTTTCACTCTGGAGGATGTTTGCACAGGCAGGTGATCAGATCCAGTTTTCTGTCAGCTCTGCTTCAGAGATTCCTGCAATTACTGGGGTGTACTCAATAACAACACACTAAATTATACTGTATATACCTCAACACTCTCTACTTGACAAAATATCTTCCATACGTTGCCAACAGGATATAAATGCACAAAAATGATAAACCAACCTATAATCAATACTCTAACTTTACTGATAACATGTACAAACAGTAAACCTCCCTGCTCCGTCTGCCTGAAATGTTGTAATGCATTTATGAACTCAGTTGGACCCTCAATTTAAGAATTTATGTTTATTACTCATTAGGTCTTCAAAAACCTTCAGTTGTTTTTGGAGAACAAACAGCCTGAAGATGACCTCTTCGATCGATTGAACGTAAGAAACATACAAAATCTGTTGCTTTGGCTTTACTTGTTTAAGAAACTAAAGGAAATTTGTTTTGTATTATATGTATTATATTACATTCATGTTATATCTGTATCTGCATCTCTGTTTCCTTTAGACTTCTATTCTGAATAAGCACCTACAGGAACTGATGGATGGACTAACAGCCAAAGTTTTCCGTACCTACAACGCCTCGATCACCCTTCAACAGCAGCTGAAGGAACTTTCCTGCTGTGAGTCAAGGCACTTCTTATCACATGGAGGACCTTAAAGACTTATTCTAGCAAAATGATCAATGACAAACAATAACATGTGGAATGTTTTTAGCAGAGATTGTGTTTCCTCCTCTAGCAAACCTTGTTGCGTTTTTAAATACTTGTAATACAACATAGAAATAGCTCATTTTAAATTGTAGTTAATTAAAAGTTCCTCTCCTGGTTTTGTGCTTCCAGCTGATGACAACATTCCAGCTAAGATCTTGTCGTACAACCGTGCCAACAGAGCTGTAGCCATCCTGTGTAACCACCAGAGAGCTCCACCCAAAACATTTGAGAAGTCCATGCAGAATCTTCAAACCAAGGTAAATCTCTGGGTGTTTGGTTTTGTTTCTCTCAACAAACAGTGATGTTTTATTCTTTCCTTCTATTAAATATTGTTTTTTGTCTCTTTTAAGTCTCTATTAAAGACAAAGACATTACACATATTCCACATCTTGTGGTTGTGATGTTTGTGATTGCAGATAGATGAGAAACAAAACCAACTGTCTGCAGCCAGGAAGCAGCTAAAGGCAGCCAAAGCTGATCACAAGGCTTCACATGATGACAAGAGCAAAAAGTAAGAATTCCAAAAAAAACTGTTAACTGTAAGGAAGACTGTATGACCTAATCATTTTTTAGGTCTATTTTTGTAAAAAAACAAAACAAAAAACAGATTGATTTGGATTTGTACAAACTTGTCAAAAACAAATTAAATGTGTTTCGTGGGTGTAATTCTTTGTCTTGGTGTGTTTCTACATCACAGCTTTTATGCCAATCTGTCTTTGCGTATCTTCAGTCCTTTATCAGTCTGTCTGTATCTTCATTTCTATTTCTGGTTTCTCGTTTTCAGGGCTGTTGAGGTGAAACGTAAAGCAGTACAGAGGATAGAAGAGCAGCTGATGAAGCTCCAGGTTCAAGCCACAGACCGAGAGGAAAACAAGCAGATTGCTTTGGGCACCTCCAAGCTCAACTACCTGGATCCACGTATCTCTGTTGCCTGGTATTTATGTTGCACAGCAGATGTTTGTTTTCTGTGGGGGGTTTTGGTACTTAAGCACTTGCTGCTTTGAGTAGCTATCTGAGCGTGGCAGGGAGTGTGGGGCAGCTGTGGTGGAAAAAGGCAGGAAATGGCCTTGCATTGTAGGAAAAGGAGCAGCAGGAGCAAAAAAGCTAACGGCTGCAGAAGCAGAACAGAGGAAGAAAAGCATGTGTGCGCGTAGAACAATGGGGTTTGTTCCGTAAGCAAGGGAGCGTCCCCCAAACATCACTCCTTTCACCACACGAGACATCAGTGCAGAGCTGTCTGTGTGGCTGAACGCACGGCCGAGCCTCAGAGGAGGGGAACAGTGGCCCGCCCTTCTTAACCGATGCCCCAAAGCTATTTCTGGAGAACCTCGTCCCCTGAGAACATTGGCTACTGTAATCCTTTGTGCTTTGCCTGGTTGTTGTGTCAGGGATGGGATTCCCTCAAACAGGGTGGTGCATGGGAACGTGGCTTACAGTGTGAGAAAGTGGGCAAAGAGACGACGACACAGTAATGCCTGACAGTCAGACAGTTTAAACTGGTGATGAGGTTCAATTAACAGTCCACTTTTCTCTTTAAATCAGTCAAACATTCAAATGAATCTAACCAGACTAGTTCAGCAAGAGAAACTAAAAGGTTACAAAAGCCGTGGATATTAAGTTTGGCACTTGTTTATATTTATTCTAAGAAAATGTAATCTGGGTGTTTGTGCATTTACTTGAATGTATTTTGGATGAATGGAATGCAATTTTTTAAATTTTCTATCAAATTCATATATTTATAAAAAACATGGTTGAGTTTGAATTTAGTTTTGAAGTGTTTGTACACTCTTTAGGCCTCCTAAAAAGCCAGAATGTTTACACAGCTCCCCGATTTCGTCTTATTTTCTTTTCCATCATCTCCTCTGTCCAGGTGTAAGAAGTGGAGCGTTCCTATTGAGAAGATCTACAACAAGACGCAGAGGGAAAAGTTTGCCTGGGCAATCGACATGGCCGAAAAGGATTACGAGTTTTAATTTCACCTTTTTGCTTTTTTTCTGCTTGGGCCTTTGATTGTAAGGATGGTTTGTTGCTGATGTCAAATGTTTTTTTTTTCCCACTGTGCGCCAACTTGCAAGGCAGTGAAGGAGAAAGCCAAGACCGTAATTAAGCTGTGATCAACAGGTTAATAATCATGCTGTAAATATTGATGAGTTGTTGTCCTACACAGGAGAAAAACGAACTCTTGGACCCTTTCACCAAGATGCCATGTGGCATCTCTTCTTAGAAACTTTATATGTACGTAGCTGCAGACTGTAATACAACAACTAAGAACATATGAAGTATTATGTTGTGTCGGATGAGATGTTCTGAAATCTGTAAGCCATTAATCAGATTTATAGGAAGATCCTTATATTCTCATAGAATAACAAATTAATATGTGTGAGGAACAACATGACAATGATTATGTAATGGATTTCAGCTGGAGTTGTTTTAATGTGACAGACCGGTGAGGCTGACAGAATGATGACAGTGTGAAGAATTATTCTGCAGCACTATGCTAACACGCATTAGCACACAGAATGTCATCGTTCTATCCATGCAGTTTGAGTTTGCTGTTTATTTCAGGGATGTACATATTTTTGTCATTTCTCAGTGACTGTCGTTCGCCAGTTGTTGTATTTTTTTTTTAAATCGTGCACTTACATGCATCCTCAACAAAAAGCTCTTTGTTGCTCACATGCAGCGTGTGTGTGTGTGTGTGTGTGTATGTATGTATGTTCTCAGTTTTACAATGGACAGGGTGTAACATTGATCTTGGTTACTTGAAATAGCTTATGCATAATGCGTTGTGTGCCAGAGATGAGACTGTTTCCTCTGATGGAGAGCTGGGGATTTTGCAAAAAAAAACAAAAAAAAAAACCCGATCACATCACCTATGCTCGTAGTGTGCTGTTTTTATATTGCCATTACTGTGGATGGGTATTTTAACTTTTCTCATTAATATTTATTCTTATTTAATCAATTACGACACAATCTTATTGTCTTTTGAAGGCTTGTTTTATTGGCTTTGTAGTTTTCAGAATAAAGCATCGACCTTGCCCTATTTCCCTTTTGTTGGTCATGTCTTCTTGTTTGTAAAAAATATTGGACTAGATAAAAATCTTTTTAATGGGTATACAAACACATTCTTTTCAAAAAGTTAATCAGCAGCTCTTTGGCAAATAGGATCAAAGTCCAACAATCATTATATGCAATCCTGCTCTACTTTTACACACCTTTAGTGGAAAATAGTTTTAGTTGCGTGTATAGTTGCGTGTAACTGAACTTGTGGTTAGGGGTTAGAAAATATCTTTGTGTCCCGAAGAAACCGATAGGGGACGCTCCTGTTCAGGAATATGAAGCTCTCTGTGTTTCTCCAAGAAGCCTCCGGAAATTGGTCAAAGGCCTCCAAAATAAATGCGTGATCTTGTTTGTGACTAGATGTTCAATTATTTGTTTTTGGATAAACCTGTTTTAATATTTTTTTAAGCACCTCCAAATCTGAGAACTATGGCTTTATTTGATGACTTTGAGCTCACAGTTGTATACACTGTAACCAATCTAAGATTGAAAACTTCAAACAAAACATACACTTTACCAAATGTGTGCAGGATGATTTCTGGTCCTGAGCAGCCCATACAGAAACTCCAACTTCATGTGACTATAAAAGCTGGCAAAATGACCAAGATGTGACACATCTTGGCCAAAATAATGCAACAGGAACACAAAATCTGAAAAGCAAAGAAGCTACATAAATCCATATATTCATTCATCTGTGCAGTAAAACAAAGCAAAATATTAATTTTTAAGACGTTTTATTTTACTGTAATTAGACTCAACTGATATTTTTGGCTTAGCTACAGCAAGGAATTGGGGAAAAAAATGTATAGTAAATCAGATTTTATTAGTAAAAAGATAATGCGATTTTCTTTTAAATTGCTTATATACAACACAATGATTTGCACATTCCAGTTGTGTATTCCAGCTTATGATCTAAAATGATCAAAAGAATTCTGACACGTTCCCGTCTGGGTTCTGAAAGCGGTTGCACCTTTTATTGTAAAATTCCTTAGCGGAAGTGTAGTTTTTAACTCCGGCTGGATGTAGGCTGGAGGAGGGGGGAAGGGCCTACGCTGCTCTCAGAGCAAACTTGCGTAGTCTTGCCACGGTTCTCGCTGTCTGCCTGCGTCTTTCTCTCTATGGACGACCGGAGGGGAATACAAGAAACCGCTGGGGTTGTCGTCGTCGGGAGCGCATTGCCTTTTTGAAGGCCCCGTGATGATTTAACCACGGAAAACCGGCGTCGAAACAGGAGCAGGAGGAGAAAAAGCGACGACGGCGGAGAGGAGAGAGGAGGAGAGCTGCCGTTGGAGATGTGCGGTCGGGGTCGAGATTGCTGCGGTAGGTACCTTACCAGCACAGCTGTTTCTTCTTCCACGTCTTGTTTCCCCCTGGTAAAATCTTCCTCCGCATGTTAGGGACGACAAAGAAGGGAGAGAAAACGGTTAGAAAAGCTCCCGTTACTTGCTCTTTTTCTTGGGAGAAGCCAGCCATATTCTTTCTTCGGCTCAGCCAAATGGTAGCACCGGCCCCGTTTCCACGCTGTGAAAACAGTCAGACATTTCTTTCCACTTTCCTGCTATTCGCCACGGTCATTTTCCTGTAAGTCTTGTGTGAAAATGGAAAAAAACAAAA
>JAVKLF010000152.1:9329388-9354266 GCA_034783495.1 Millerichthys robustus | reverse complement strand
GTGTGTGTGTGTGTGTGTGTGTGTGTGTGTGTGTGTGTGTGTGTGTGTGTGTGTGTGTGTGTGTGTGTGTTTTGTTTAACAGGAGCCAGATTACGGGTCGCTGTATGAGGGCAGAAATCCTGGCTTTTATGTTGAAGCTAATCAAATGCCAACTTTAAAGGTGTGGGCTCAAAACGGAGAAATCTACATATAAACCATTTATACTTGTGAATATTGCAACTGTAACCCTCTGTGTTACCATTTCAGTGCACAGTGCGAGCCATGTACGAGTACAGAGCGCAGAGAGACGACGAGCTCTCCTTCACCAAGAACGCCATCATCACCAATGTAGACAAACAGGAAGGAGGATGGTGAGTGAAGAGCAATGTTATTCCATTTAGACTGATCAATTTTGTCTCAAATGAGAGGCATGGGAGAGGTGAGAAGTGTTCTGAATGAAGCTGCAGTGTTTCATTTTATATTTATATATCTGTGTCAAGAGTAATTTTAAAGTTTAAAGGATTGAAAGAATTAAATCTCTCTGCTTTTGAGTCATTGGCTCCTAACTCTTTGACACAGGTGGAAAGGCGACAGCGGAGGAAGGAAGCAGATGTGGTTTCCTGCGAACTACGTGGAGGAGATAAGCCAAGGAGCAGCAGAGCCTGACAGAACTGTGAGGATCAAACCCACGGATATATTGATCATACTCTCTCACAGGATGCTTATGTGACTTTTGAATCAAGAAAACTGTGTGATTAAAAATGTTCTTTTTTGCTTTGTCAAGCAGGATATGACAGAAAACAGCCCTCTTGGCGATATGCTGAGAGGAACTGTGGATGTGCCTTCCTGTCAGATTGGTGAGTAGCCCCTCCACTTCCTGTCAGACTTTGCTGCAGGGCTGCAGTGCAACCTGTTACTTTTACAGTGAGCCCAGTTTTTGGTTAACATACATACACGTTTCCCTATCTGCCAAAAGATGTAATGATCATTCATTTAACGTCTGTTCAGGCCACCATCAGTGGTGTTTCATTTAGTTGGCAAGTTGATTTTCTTTCAAATTTGACCTGTGCAAAAGTTTGAGGGAGCAGGACGAACAGGATTGGAGGCATCAAGACTCTGTAGTTTGTTTTTCTCGATGATGAAGAAATTCTCTACATTAATTATCTCTAAATTCTCTAGATTATTGAGATATTGATATTGAGTATTCTCAGTAATCTATCTGGCTCTATATTCTATCTTGTGTTTTTAAGAGCCTTTCAGTAATGTTGGATGGAGTCTAGCTTTCATAGGTTTAAAAACAATGGGAAGTTTATTGAAATAATTTTTTTGGATTTACTGTAAGCAAGTAAAGTGGGAAAATTTGTATTTGTCCTGGAAATGTATATCCAAAATGACAACTGGATTTTTAAGACATTTTTGTGGTTGAACCAATTGAGGGGTTAAAAAAATTAAGCTCTTAAAATCAAATAAAATGATAGTTTTGTCTTCATTTAGCATGTGATTTTGCTGCTATTGTTGCTCTTTTGGATTTGCAGTATTTGACATTAGCAATCAGATTTTCTGCTAAAAATCGATTCTGAACTGTGTGAAGCACGTGCTGGAACGTGTTGTGCAATGCTGGTCTGTCGTTTTGTTTTTACCGTTCAGTGGCTAAAGAGCCCTATCTAGTGGCTGCACTGGAAATTACTTTTCCATTCAAACTCCAGTCCTCGAGGGCCGCAGTCCTGCATGTTTTAGAGGTTTCTCTGCGCCAACACACCTGGTTCAGTGATTGAATTAACTCTTCAAATTGTACAGAAGCCTGTTAATCACCCATTCATACAAGTCAGGTGTTTTGGAACAGGAAAACCAATAAAACATGCAGGATTGCGGACTGCGAGGACTGGAGTTTGAGACCCATGCCTTAAATACTTGTAGATTTCCTTTTCAGTGAGTAAAACCAGCTGAGCCAATGTTTTCTGTTAAAGTGACGATGTCAAGCGTTGAAGACAGCTGCCAAAGTTCAGAATCCAGTTGAGAGATAGTCTGAGTACTATACTTTTCATTTTTTTATGCGTTTAATTTATTGTTAATTGTGAAACAAAGTGGAAAGAATTTTTAAAAAAATTCTAGATGAATCAAAAATTCTGTCTACATTTGCTTTTTGTACTTCTTCTTAGTTGAGCGTCCTGAAGGGAAGGGCAGCCGACCTTATGTCTTCTCGCTGGTGTCAAATAGCGGTACACGTCAGGTTCTGGACGTGGCTGCCTCCAACCAAGAAGAACTAAATCAGTGGGTGACAAAAATCCGTGAAGTGGCCATGACCTCAGAAGCCAAGGTAAGTTTACATACGTGCTCAATAAGAAATGTCATAATGTCACGTTCTCATGGTGCACAGTGAGTGTGTTCAAAGGCAGTTCTGGCTTCAGTCTGTGAAATAACGTGTTAGTAAGTTCTGACTTGGTCTTATTTGTACTTTTATGTCCAGCTGGAGGAGGGAAAGATGATGGAGAGGAGAAAGAAGATTGCACTGGAGTTATCAGATCTGGTTGTTTACTGTAGACCTGTACCATTTGATGAAGAAAGTAAGCATTGTACATATTTACTCACTGCGGTCTAACAAACTTTAAATTGGTGTGTTTTAATTTAAACCCGGAGGATTAAATCTAGCTCACACAAGAGGGTTGAATTAGATTTTTTGCCTTCTGTAGAGATTGGCACAGAGCGGGCCTGCTTCCGTGACATGTCATCTTTCCCTGAGACCAAAGCAGAAAAGTATGTCAATAAAATCAAGGGGAAGAAGTTCCTGCAGTACAACCGACTGCAGCTGTCAAGGATCTACCCCAGAGGCCAACGACTAGACTCCTCCAACTATGACCCGCTCCCCATGTGGCTCTGTGGCTCCCAGCTGGTTGCACTTAACTTCCAGACAGCAGGTATGTAACTTTTACACAGAGCAACAAAAAGCTACACAAACTGGACATCTTTTCATTCTTGTCAAACGTCCTTAAAACTTCCACATGCAGACAAGCCCATGCAGATGAACCAGGCTCTGTTCATGCTGAACGGACGGAGCGGCTACATCCTTCAACCTCCCATCATGAGGGACGAGACCTTTGACCCGTTTGATAGACAAACACTACGAGGAATCGAGCAAGTCACTTTAGTGATAGAGGTATGGAAGAGGACTGGATTGTGTGGACAGTATGAGAAGGTTTCAGTTTGTCAGGTCGGTTTTTCCAGAGTGTTGGAAAATTAAAGAGTAAAAGACGCAAAGGAAAATTCAGCATTAAGTGATTCCTAATTTTACTTTTCCGCATCTTTTTATTGCAGTAGTTAGTAACAGCACCAACTGCCTTGGTATTTTTTAACATATGCTTTAGTTGTGCAGAGAGCATAACAAGACATTCTGCTTCTCAGCTCTGTCCTCTGTGAACATCTATAAATCTGAATGAAAGCTGAGTTTACAAAAAGAAAGTCATTCTGAATAAACTTGACTCATTTCTGTAATCAGATATGAATATCACTACTCCTATCAGATTAATAGTTTATTGTTAAACAAAAATAATTTATTTTCCCCTTATCGGTGAACATACAGTACATGCCATTATTTGCTTCCATATAGCATTATAATGAGTTTTAATCAAGCAAAAAGTTAATTTTCTGCTTCTTTTGAACTTTAAACTATATTTTGAGTACAGTAAAGTCATTTAGCCTAACAGGAACATTGCTGTGTCTTTTTAGTGGAGTGGGGAATTAGGCATGTACTGTGTGTATAGTATTAAGTTAATTAAAATAAAGTGTTTTTGTCTTTTTAGTTGTAACTTGTCCCATCTGTGTTTCCTGAAGGTTTTGGGCGCACGGCACTTGCCTAAGCACGGCAGAGGCATCGTTTGCCCGCTCATCGAGATCGAAGCGTGTGGAGCAGAGTATGATAATGCCAAGCTAAAAACTGAGTCAGAACGTAAGTGTCCACACTACAAGTTCCTGAGCCAGTTCTAGGACACTGTATAATTTTTATGAATGTTTTTGTTTACCGGATACATTGCATTTGTGTCATTTCCTTTCTGGCCCCAGAAAAACAGGAAATTGAACAAACACAATTCTAGCTGGTTTTACTCTGACAAGAATGAAACCTTGTGATGCAAACACTCCATTGTTTGGATCTTAAATATTTTTATTTTTCTGGTTCAAAGTAAACAGACCGGTTTAACTTCAGTTTATTACTGTTAACTTATTACCTGTAATGAAATGACACTTTTGTCGTCTCCAGCTAATAATGGTCTCAATCCCGCGTGGCCAAAAAAGTCATACCAGTTCGTCGTGTGCAACTCTGCCTTTGCTTTCCTGCGGTTTGTGGTTTATGAAATTGACATGTTCAATGACCAGAACTTTCTGGCTCAGGCTACATTTCCCATTCAAGGTCTCAAGACAGGTACGTGTTGAAAAATCGTGTTGGTAGAAAACAAAACTTGAATTTCATTTGACCAGTCTTTGTTTTGGTCCAGGCTATAGGTCAGTCCCTCTGAAGAACAGCTTCAACGAAGACTTGGAGTTGGCTTCTCTGTTGGTCCACATAGATATCATGAGAGGAAGGGTAGGTTACCGTTCTAAACCGAGACTTTTTTTTTCTGCACATAAGAAAGAAACAGAAAGCAGCCGGCACAGACGTGTATCACTGGATATAGAAACTGAAACACATACATCTTAAATCTCTTGACCTGGAAGTTCCAGCAAAAATAAACTCCATACTTAGATGATAAATATTGTCATTTTGCACTTGTAGGGTTTTTTGTACAAGAATGAGTGTATTAGCAGATGAAGAAGCACAAGTACTATATTGTTTTATTTTGTATCATAAGAACAGGAGAGGTATCTACGGATGTTTTATGTGGGATTGTGGAGTGGATGTTCATATTTTCCTTCCTTCCGTTCTCTTTGTGATGCGATGTTGCTTGACATTTGAATGTGTTCTTTGTAATAATTGTAGGAATACATGTGTATTTAAGGACAGCTTCAAGCTGACTGTTAAAGTCCAGTTGAAACGGTTCAAGTGTTGATGTTTGTTAAATTTTAAGTAGGGTTTTTGGGGGATTTTAATAGCTAAAGATTATTGTATTTATTTATTTTATTTATTGACTGCAAGTTAGAGTTTAGTGAGAATTATCATTCAGTCAGTGTTTGTAAGGACTTAGAGATTGTGTATGTTTATTGCACACCAAAAAGAGCTGAATCATAGCAGAATATATATTGCTGAGTGGACTCTGATAATATCTGGTTACAACAATCAGCCCAGCTGTGAGGTCGTTATGTTCGCACTAATTGGCCAAGATGCAGTGAGAACACAGATGTGGGTCTATTTATAAAGTCTTTATTCTTTTGTTCTCAAAGAAATCTTCAGACTTAATTTACTTTCTTTTTATTTTGCTCTTCAACCGTACAGAGAATGACGTGTGTTGTGCACATAACCAATAATGTAACTCTACACAAGTAAAAATGTTGAGGCTTTTTGAACTTTTATCATATATTTTTTTCTTCTAAACAACATATTTTAATAAAAGAGATTAAGCCCGTCTCATTACGAGACTATGATGATCACAGTCTGTTGAGTGGCATTTTGGGAATTAACTCTCCTGGTTCTTTCAGGATGAAAATGGTGAAGTTATGAGTCCGTTCTTTGCTGCTGGGACCACAACAGTACAAGCATCAGCCCAAATAGGGCGGGACCGTTTTGGGGAGCTGAGCTCCGTGTCCTCCACCTCCTCCAGCATGTCTCCACTGCCCCAGTCACCAGCTCAGGCCTTGGGCTACAGAGGGAGGGAGGGCTCGTTTGAATCGCGCTATCAGTCTCCTATCGATGACTTCAGGGTGACCCAGGAGTCTCTGTTGGACCACATGGACTCTCAGAACAGAAGGTGAGTGTGCTGGGTGTAAGACACATACACACTCACGCAGTGAGTATTGAGGACCTTCGATATCCAATATCCCGTCTTTGTCTTTTATTCAGGGTGCTGCGGCGGACCAGAGTAGGTGGAGAGAACCGCGTCTAAGGCCAAGCCAATCAGGACTCAGTTCTGCTGCAGCCCCATAGCCCCTGTCCCCCCACGCCACCCTCCCAACCGCCTCTCCACGTACCGATGATGTCACTGACTGCTGTGATCACTGTTTCCATGGAAACACCCACCACTGCTTTGGCCTACATTTCAGGCCGCTCTCCCTCCTTCTGTTCCTCAATTACCCCCCATACTCAAACACCCTATGAGGGAGGGCCTCGGACATTGGAGGGGCTGGGGTCACAGAGAGGAAGCTGACCGCTGCAGACAGGAAGAAGAAACAACACCGACAGAAAAAGAAAACGCAAGAATACAAAACGTTTTGGCCCCGGACTATGTGTTTCTGTGGGGCAGATTGATCTCGTGTTTTTGTTGTGAACAACGGCTGCTTATTATGAAGGCTAAGTGCAAGGGGACTCTGTTTGAAACTGTTTCTAGTCATGTTTCTTTGCGCTTTGCTCTTTGCCATGTCTGAACACACACACAAATAATTCCTGCTGTGCTGTTGGCCAGAGAACAGCAGCAACAAACATGCTCTCAAAGAGTTCCTGTCTCCATGTTTTTAATTATTGTAATTATTTAAACTTTTTAACATTCATAACGTGACTTTTAGTGTAAAACATGAGGGCTCCCTATGGCTATTTTAAGAAGTCTCTGCTCTGTGGAGGACTGTGTGCCTCCTGTCTAAGTTGTACCTTAAATGAGGACATGTTTTTTTTTGGGAGTCGTGAAGAAGCAAAACTTTGTTACAAGGGGCAAGAGAGCAAGCGGTGTCATGTTTCTGCACATATTTTAACACCTTTTTATTCTTCTTGTCTTACATTCCAAGAAAGAAACTATTCCATTTTAAAGTTTGTTTGTTTTTTACAATCCAGTCTGACACATTTATATATTTATTTTATTTTCTGACCTTTCAGACATCGTGTTGATGCAGGCGCAAGGATTTTACAAAAAGGTTATGGTCTGAATGTGTTTTGATTGTTTCACTTTTTTTCTGTTAATACCCAACTTGGCCACAGAGATGTCTTGTGACTTAAGAGGACTCAGAGCTGTATTAATACTGATCCTCATTAACAGTTACTGTCTGGTAATTTGCAGCATAAATGATAGGACATGTTTGATGCTTCGGTTTTGTCACTGTCATTAATAAATAAAAAACAAATGAAGGTAGTAATTACTTTTAACTATGCAGGCCAAAGTTCTGAGGATCATTGATGCAGGGTTTGGAAACTTGGATCCTTGATTTTTTTTATATATTTAAACTAAAAATTTCAAGCCCTAGTTGATGTTGTGGTAGTTTATTTTATTTGGTTTACAGACTGCTCACATAAGCAACACAGATGAAGGCAAAGGGAAAAGTCATTTTGTTGGTGGGACAGTTTTGCTTTCAAGCAGAACTGATGAGCACGGTCTCGTTATGTTTGCTGCTCCCCATTAGAGGAGGTTGTTTTGTCACATCATTGAGGTTTTTCACAAACACCTGCATGAATTTTAAATTATGCTGCTGGTGTGTTCTGTCAGACATCAGCAGCTCATAAACATATTTGACATATAAATGCACTACTTGTTTCGATCAGTGTAGACTTTCAGCTGTCTTAATGGATAATAGTTCTGATTTTATTTTTTCCTGAGGACACCGTTTGTTTCTGGTTGATGAATGTGGTCTATGGTCACACTGAACTCAGTGTGTGTGGCTATAACTTGTGTAACTTGTTTTTTTCGTTCTGCTTGTGCATGACTGCGAGCTCCATAACCTTGCTCAGCATTTGAAGACTGACATACCAATAAGCCATATGGGATAATTCCAAGCAAAAAGCAGGATTTTCAGCATTTTCTCTCTGTGTTACTTTTGTTTTCCCCTCCTACAGTGGTCAGTTTGTGGTTTCTGTGGTGCGCTCACCCTCTAGTGCTGCATCGCTCTTATTGCTGGACTCTGCAGATCTTTGTGCCTCCTGTCTTCATACACATAAAGTTAAAGCCACATCTTTCACCTGCCCCGCTGAGCAAAACGCACCCACACAGGCAATGTTACGTTTTGGGACTTGATGCCTGTCGGTGCTGTGTGAGCATGTACAGCCAATGTTAAAAGACATGTCCCCCCGTCTCTGCTGTAGGAATATTTTGACCTGTATGGGAGTCGGATCCGTCTGAGTAACCATGGACATTTGGGTGAGTGAACAGGGCCCTTAATTGTTCTTTTTTCCCCTTTTTTTTTCTCGCTAGCGATGGCCTCATTTACATTTGCCTTCCTGTAATGTGCCTAAACTCTGAAACTACAAAGAGAAGTATTAATTTTAATTTTGCCTTTCATATAAAAACATATTCAAGCCTGGAAAAATAAAATACTCACTGCTTTATATAACTTTGTCCTATTTTCTTTTCAAATTGTTTCAAGGCATGAATGTTTTTGTTTTGTACTTCCAATATTGCACCACAGGAAATGAACTTTTTAGTTTCACTTGAAGATGTGTGAAGAACATAAGCAGCAGCACATTCAAGTTGCAGCTGAAAAGTAGTCAAGTGTATCAATTATGGGCAACTTGCGTGCTTTTCTAAAATATCAATTTTTGGACACTAATGTTTTTCTCTTAACCCTGTGCTTCAGTGACAATCAGGCCAATAACTGACAGGCACAAACTCATTACATTCTGTTTATTCTGCAAATACATGTGTAAAAATGGAACACCAAGCCTAAAGTATGGAGCTCTGGTAGAAGTTCTGTTTTAAAGTCGTATGTTTTACACAATAAGAAAGTTCCATTAAAAACAAACGATCGAAAACATCAGTGATGTAAAAGAAGCACTTGATGCTACAACACAAACTGTTTATTTTGTAAAGTGTTGTCATTTTGCTGGGTGTTTGAGACAGAGTGCTTACCCCTTGTTTTAGGAATAATTAACTTCAGATGTTTCCCCCAAGCTGAACAATTGTCTATTTTAAGCAAAGAATATAAAGATTGAAATTCTGAAATTCTAACCTTTAAATGAAGATGTGCTGGAAGCAGCAAACATGAGGGAAAACAAAAGCATAAATTCAAAATGTCTGAAAAGAGGTTCCTCTAAAGGCCTTGGTAAGCACCCTGTAGCAAAAATCTGTGCAGTTTTTCGTATAACGACCGGTTTTCCAACACACTTTTTCAACCATCGGCCTCCACCACATGAAGATGGAAAAATGGCCGAAAACAGGAGAGGTGTGGGGAGATGGTGGCTTTTCACATAATGAGGGTGGGGGGGGAGTGAAATGGATAGGTGGGAACGGAGTCGGGATCCATTTCCAACCAGTGATCCCGTTACAGAACCCATCTGCTGCCTTGTAGTCAGCCTCCCAGAACAAAGACCACCTGCGTTGTGAACTCCATCATCATACGAAGGCCTCTTCATTTCCTGTAACAACAAAGGCATCACTCTTCCAACATGCTCTAAAAATGGATAAAATTTAAAATTACAGTCACATTTTCACCCAGTTGTCAGATGTGTATTTATTTAAAGCCCATTTCTGTCACATTCTGCCTTTTTATGTTTGTGAGTTCTACCTAAACACAACTGGATCACCTGATCCACACAGCAATGTTGATGAGGCTAATTTTTCATCCCTAACAACAACAAAAAAAACCCCAACTATTAAGCTTCTCACGTATGTATTCTTGCTCGTCTTTGTCATATTTAAATATATTAAGGTTCTGCAGTGGGGGAAAAAGAGATCCGATACCATTTCAACTTTTTCTTAAACACAAAAATTAGTCGAACATTTTATTTGAAGTTCCTTTTGGTGACCACACGTTCCATCACCACTCTCATGAATTTGACTCCAGACATTGTTACCTTCAGCGGCGTTCGACGTCTTGTCAGCGTTGGCCTCTCCTGCTTCTGATGTGACGCCACACACCGACTGCTCCATTTTCTCCTCCGTCCCGCCTCCTGGCTTTGGCTCCAGAGGGGAGGATCCTGTTGTTGGTGGCTCTGCTGCCATGCCTGTTCCAACTGGTTCTGTTCCCGTCGTCTGAGCAGCAGCAGCAGCAGGAGGAGGAGGAGGAGCAGCAGCAGGAGGAGCAGCTTGTTTTGTCCCGGGTAGAGTCGCCCTGGTGGAGAACCAATGTCGCACCAGGTCTGCAGTCAACCCACTCCTCTCAGCCAGCTCCTGCAACTGAGGAGGAAAAAATAATAAAATAACAATAAAAGTTTGCGTTATTTTAGATTTGGGTACAGATTAATTTAGGGCTGAATTTTCACGGACAGGAAAAGCATGGACATTTTCTCTTCATGACTGTTTAAAATTAGGTAGATTTTTTGTGGTTATGGGCTGCATGCCTCTATGTGCAGATGTTCATTACACGTCACAGAATTACTTTTTTTTTTTTGCTCTGCAGTAAATTCACTAAAATACAATAATTTGTTAGATTTATTCTTAAACTTTGTTTTTATTTAGCAATTACAAAAAGACATGTTAATTTCATTCTACAAATCTGAAAGAAGAGACAACTAACAAATGGATGATCCAGATTAGATGATGTACTCAGACAAAACAGATAAAAACAAACCTCAGTGAGACACAGACACTAGACTTGTATTACTTATAATAAAACATTTGTTGCCTTACTTCTACCATTTTTTCCACTTCGATACATAAAATTCATGCTTTAAAAGTGACAAAGAAAACGTTAGAGCTGTTCTGATGCAAAAAGTTGTCCTTTCAGATGTGAAACCTTGCAAAATTGACAAACAAAATAATTATGAACGAACGTTTTCACCCAAAAGTGTGGCTTTGTGTATTTTGAGACGATTTGCCATAAACAAGAAAATCCAAGAGCTGAGATCAGATGGGTCATTTCTGTGGAAAACCGGAATACTTTCAAAGTTTCACAGCAACCAAGAAGTTTCCCTTGTGACACGTTTAACACTTTGTGGGCAAGCCATAAAAGACAAACGTGAGGAGCTTAGATGGAAGAAATATTGTTTTTAAAAGCGAACCACTGAAACTGATTTTTATATAAACGGACATGATGTGATTTCAGATTTTTAACACAGAAATAACTTGCGTATGAAAAGTTTCAGTTAAAACACAGACACTCAAACTAGTTTAAAAAATAAGCTGCGACTTGATTTACTGTGATCACACTTGACAGAAACTGGGAAGTGAAAATCTATAGTTTTTATGAGATGTGCAACTTTAAGTATGAGTCCCCAAAATATTTTTCTGTTTAAAAAAAAAAGTAAAAACAAAACCAAAAATAAAAAACAAATGAAATAGACTTCTGTGTATCGTCTCTCCAACAAACTGACCTGTTGTGTCTTGTCATGTTGGTAAGAAACACTTATTTACCTTGCATTTTTAAAAAGCCAGTTTATCGTTAGTACCTGTGAGTCTTCCAGCTTCCCGTGAATGTTGAGGTGATCCTGCAGGATCTTTGTGTTCTCCTCCTGCAGGTCCTCCTCCAGAGCCATGCTCTGGTACTCCTGCAGCCACTTCAGCAGCCCGTTCTTCTGCACGTATCTGGAGTCCCCGAACCAACGCACCACCTCAGGTCTGGGCAGCCCAGTGCCTGAGATCAGATCATCGTACTGAGTGGCACTGGGCCACTGGGTTCGAGCGTAGACTTGTTTGAGCAGGTGAAGCTGCTCAGTGGTCTTTTTGCCTCGGACGGTTGTGGGTTTAGGAGAATGGGATGTTTTTGGTGTTGGAGTGGAGGGTTGGGATAGTTTAGGGGTGTTGGAGGAGGTGGGCCCCACAGAGGAAGTAGGAGTGCTGCTGGACTGGGGTGTTACAATCGGATTTTCCAAGCCTTCATCCTCCACCTTGCCGCTGGCTTCCGTCACCTTCAGCATCTTCAGGTTTATTTTGATTGGGTTGACTTTTGGTTCTCCTGAACCATCATCTCTCTGTCTGTCGTCTTCATTGACCTCCATCTCCTCCGCATCTTCATCCTCTTTCTGCGCTTGGTCGATCTCGTCCTTCTTTTTTTCAGCTGCCACTCTCTTTCGCTTCTCAGCAAACCAGCCATGGATCTCCCTCCTGGTCATCTTTGTCTCAGAGCGCAGCCGGTCCACTTCCTCTCCTGATGGGTCATCATTCTGCGCAAAGCTGGCCTCAAGGGCTTTAACCTTAATATAAAAACCCAATGAAGGTTAATAATTTGTAAGAAATAGGGACGACCAAACAGGTTAGAAACATGTAAAAATGTGACGTTTAAAAGCTGAGGGGGCTGAAGACAAAATGTACATCTGTAAAACTACATGTCTTTATTTTTACCAGATGTTTTACATTTTAACCATCAAAATCATTACATTACAACACACACAAGCCTTAATACTAGTTAAGTGATCTCAATGCAAAGTGAGAATTTTTTTTATGTTTTGTTTTTACCTTTTGAACTGATGAAATACAAGTGTAGCATCAATATATCAAAAATATGTTACTACTGTGTTTTAAATTGTTAAAACATTAACCACTAAAGTTATATATAATTGAAGTTATGTTTTTCTGGAGTTAAGAACAATTTTTTATGAACAGCTATTTAAAAAAAACCCCAACAACATTAATTCAGGTTTCAGCTTTAACAGGATAATTCCACTTTACTACAAACCAGAGTTAGAGTCTCACCTGATGAGGTTCTCTCTCTTTGTAGCGGATGGCTGTGAAATCAGGTGAGGGTAGTTTTGGGAGACGGCGTGAAGGTGTGCTGGGCGATGTGGGAGTCTGTTTGGCGGGTGGGCTCGGAGGAGTATTTCGTGAGCTCGGCTGGGGCAGTTTAGCACCAGAGCTACTGCTACTTTCTGACAGTTCCACAGGAGTAGCACTTTCAGTGGCTGTGCAGCTCACCGGTGTACAGCTCCCTGCACCCGGCGCAGTGCTAGGCTTATTCTGTCCTGCCGTGCTGGAACGAGGGCCTTTGTGGTTACGAAAGTGGTAGCGCCGGTCACTGAACCACTTGCGGACTTCGCGTACTGTGAGACCTGTCAGAGCGATGAGACGGTCCACTTCCTCCTGGTTGGGCCACTGGTTCACCTGGAAACTGTCCTTCAGCGTGTTGAGCTGCACCTGAGACTTCTTGCCCTTGTAAAAGCTGGGGTCCAACAATATGTTGACAGGAGTCCGGGAGCCAGGTGTGTTGCCAGAAGGTGCTGCAGGAGAAGGTGAGGAAGACTTCAAGGCTGGAGGTGAAGCCTCTTCCAGTTTGACAGCTGGAGAGTCACGAGAAGAGGGATAAGCTTCATCTGTACTAGTTGAGTTATTACTGTTGCTGCTACCATCCGTTTGGTCGCTCTTCGGTCTTTTGTCACTGGTTTTATTGTTGACAGCTTTGCTTTCTGTAGCGGTCTTATTGTCACCCTGTAGCACGCTGGTGTTAGCTTTGTTTACATCTGTGTTCTCAGAAGTGGTGTGGCTGCTAACTTTGTTATTGCTCTTGTCTGTGGAGTTGGCTTTAGCACTGCTGTGTTTGCTGTTGACACTGCTCGCCTTAGTGTTACAATGGTTACTGTTTCCAAGACTAAGGTTAATAACACCAGCTTCACTGCTGCAAGCACCCACTCCCCCACTTTTACAACTTTTACTGTTCGTGATTATGTTGCTCCCTGCGCTGCTGCTGCCCATTGTACCCACCACCATGCTGGTGCCTTTGTCCGCAACCAGGGCTGCAGCAGGTCGAGCCTGCATGGTGGGTCGAGCTGCTGCCTGGGGCTTAGGTGTGACCGCCAGGGCTACAGGAGCGCTGCTAACCTGGATACCATTGGCCACCACAGGCTGTGTGACGATTACCCCTCCCTGGCTGACAAGAGATCCCTGCAAAAACTGAGGAATCCCTGTGGGCCCAAGGGAGGCAGGTAGGACTGTGATTGTGTGTTGGGCTGAGCTGTGGTGACTTCGAGTCTGGTTCTGTGAGCTGGCTGGCGCTGTCTGGATGATGGTGTTGAACATCTTCCTCCTGGCCTCCTCTATCTCCTCAGGAGACCAGCTGATGCCTTGCTTCAGTCTCTGAGCAGTGAACCAAATCTTGATCTGTTCTTCGGGGAACTTGGTGACCACGGTCAGGTAGCAGAGCTCAGCCTTCGTGGGGTAAGGGAACTTACTGAAGGAGGTCTTCAGGAAAGAAGATGAGTCCATGGAGGCACTGTAGGTGGGGATGCTGCTCAAAGGAATCATTACCTGGAAGAGAAAAATGTAAACATGTACATGAGTTGACGGAGTTCCTCCAGGTCTCATTTTTACCTTCATATTACTGAAACACAAAAACAACATTCACCTTGGGTAGATTTTGAGAGGAGGAAGGTGAAGAAGTTGAGGAAACATTTGAAGAAACTGTTACTGGTGAAGAGTGATGAGTGTTTTTGCTTGGAGTTAATGAAACAACCTAAGAAGAAAATGCACAAACATGCACAAAGTGTGAATTAACGTATTTCAAATGTAGACTAACAAAAACCTGGGGCACTAAAAGATAATACTCACATGTGTGATGGGTGTCTTCAGCATCGGTAACGTTGTTGTACCATTAACGATCTGAATTGCTGAGGGCAGCGTGGCCTTCACTGTTCCATTGTGGACAATTGTCGGAACATGTGTGACAGTCACTGTAGCAGCTTCTTTTCTTTCAGATTCTCTGAATGCAGAGATACAATGTGAATCTGAAGATGGCTCATCGGAGGCAGAATGGGACACCACAATCCGCTTAGGTTCTGACTTGCCCTTCAGCATCCTCATGATAGGGGTTTTGGTGATAGAAATCTCACTGTCCTTGCACGTCTCTGCCCCAACCACCACATTCTGCTCCACCACCATCCTCCTGTCTCTTTTCCTCAGGTGCAGAGTGGTGTTCAACGTGCTGGGGTGAACCCTGGCGTTGTGCAGGGCCAGCCCCTCAAACTTGGGTGCTGAAACTCCACAGCTCCTGCAAACGAAACCCGGATCTGCCCTGAATTCTGGATGCGCGGTGTAGACGTGATCCAAAAACAAGTTGAGGTCACGAGTTTCAAAGCTACATGACTTACAAGTATAAGTGCCAGCACCGCATTCTGGTTTAGGAGACTCAACAGGGACTAAAGGACTGAGCCTGTCACTTCCAGAAATCCTGGACAAACGGACAGGAACCGGAGAGTCCTGTTCAACTTCCTCAACTGAGCGGATAGTCTTACTAGGGATCATGCAAGGTGTTGTTGACTTTCTTTTGCTGGCCATAGTGTGAGCAAATGGCTGAAAACAAGAAGAACGGTGTGAAAGGGAAGACAGTTCTCTTGATTATAAAGCAGGCATGGAGGTACAAGGATGGTGGGACTTGTCCATTGGTCCAAGTGGTTGTCTGGGCAAGTTTTAGTGGAATCCTTAAAAAAGAGAGAAAAAAAACACATTTAGGATCAGTTAATCTTCATTACCGGTAACTAAAATTTTAAACTATGACATCTGTTTTAGGTAACAAAGAAGATTGACAAAAAATCATGCAGAGAAAAATATTTTTCTTCAGAGCTGCAAATGCTTGTTTCTTCTTAGCTAAGAATCAGGCACAGATTTGCGAATCCAGCAAATACATCTGCTATGCAGGAATGATCACCTTTTTGAAAAGAAAAATCCCTCAAGTTCATTGATATTAAAAATAAAAAACAGTCTTCTTATCCCTGTCTCCTGAAACTAGACTTCTTTTTGGAGGCCATTCAGACCAGCTCAGTCTGCTTTTTCACTACAGGCTTTTTGGGAAAACTCCTGTCCTACCCCCTTTTCCCCTCCCCCACACAACTCTGTCTCACTTCCTCTCTCTCAGACACACCCCCACAGAGACAGCACACTGTATTTTATCCTCAATCCACAGTTTCTGTAGCCTCTAAACACCTTGAATGACGTCAACATGAAAACCCACATCATGAATATTGTGTCGCCTAAGATGTAGTGTACTTTGACAGTAAGACGTAGGAGATTTAGCAGATGTTTCTTGGAAAGATGCGCTTTTCGCCCAACGGCGTCAGAGGCGTTGTTGCTTGAAACACACCAGCGAAAGAACCCACAATTTAAAAATGTTCCATGCATCTCCAGCCTCTTTGTCTTCACACAAAATGGCGAAGCTTCCTGTGGAGGGCTTCACTCCTCCTTCCTTTCCCACAGTACACAGAGGCAGGGATGCAGGATTGAAGGACAGCTCTAGGGCAATTACTATTCCAACTCTCTGCCCCAACATGACACCTCACGTACAGAACGGCAAAAGCTTACCAGGCATTACCAGCTGAGAGGTGTTTATTGGGGAAAAAAAATAAAAATTTGCTAAAACCTAGAGAAAGTGCAGCCCATTACTATGCCAAAGGCCATTTAGGAACTTAAGCAACACAAGACCCACCTTTCTGTTAGGCACGCCAAATCTGAACTACTCACATTGTTCCTACAGATCACCAGAGCACCTTTAAGAACACATTAAACTCCTAGATTAGTATTTGCCAGCCTCTTTATAGACAAAGCCGTTGCGGCTCCATCAAATTTCTGTCTGATTGTGAGGCAGGTTCTTTAAATTCATCTACTCTTCTCTAAACAAATATGAATTTTTAAATGGCAAACACATTGTGTTTTTCTAGTACCTACAAAACGTGCACATAAATCCTTGGTTTGCTACTCAAAGGTCATGGAACATTAGCTCTGTTAACCCCCAGAGGACCAGGGCGTGACAGAAGGTACAAAGAGTTTGGCGTTTTCAAAAGCCGAAGCCAACCTCATTTTAGTTTGAATCGACAAAAGAAATAAGTAAAATCAATAAATCTCAGCGTGCACGTTTAACTGGAAATAATCAGACGGAAAAAAAACAAATCCGCGGTGAAATAAATTTTGGGGATAAAGAAAGCTTTAGATCTGCATGTGAGGGGTTAACAGGGAATTGAAGTTTGCTACTGTGAGGGAACGTGATGCCCCTTGCCCCCCCCCCCACCCCCACCCCAATCGAGTGTAACTGCCCTTGGCTTGGGCCGCTGTGCACCTCTCCCACCCCCCCACGCCATTCAGTTCTGCATCAAGGGGCACCTCTCTGCCAAGGCAGAACAGTCACATGACCAACACAAAGACTTATGGGTGGGCAGTCACAGCCATCCATCACGTGGTTCTGTTGGGTGTGGGTGGCAGGCGAGAGGAGAAGAGGAGCGAATTGGAGCTGATGGTGGGGGATGGGCAGGCTGTTTTGGGGTGAGGTTGGGGTGTTAACTATCGTGGAGGAAGCACTGAGGTGTTTCTGTGAGGAATTTTTCTCCTTGGTACTCCCCCACACCCCCTGCAACCAGCCTTCCCCCGCACTTCCGAGCCCCCTTCTTACTCCAAAGTGCAATCACGCGCGGTGCGTCGCTCCCTTCTCACTGCACTGCAAAGCCTGGAATGTTCTGCCAATGGACATAACCTGAAGTTCACTTCACTGTCTGCATTCGTGCACACACACGTGTTTTAGTGGCAAAATCACTGCTAAAACAAGCAGTCAAATTCATACTAACATTTGGACGCATCAGACCGACAAAACTTGGCTAATAATTACAACTCAAAGAACACAACACTGAAGAAATCAGCAATGAAACGAGACGCAGCACAGCGAGCGTACCCAGCAAAGTCCCAAAGGCCTCACACAGATGATGGGCGAAACAACCAAACCTGCGCCGTTATCTGCGAGACCCTCATGCCTCAGAAGCGCCAGGTTCAGGATGATTCTGCTGACTCACTGGTATGAGTGAGTTATCGTCTGATAACTTTAATGTGAATGTTGTGTGTATGCTGACTGACCATGTGGCTGTGATGGGTTTGTGTCTGTTATGTGTGTCAGCATTTGCATGTGTGGGTTTCCTGTGAGACTGAGTGTAGAGAAGGGGGAGGGGGTGGGTGAATGGATGATCAGGGGCGTACGTGATGCATTTGTGTGTGGGGGTGGGTGTCCGCATGTCTATGTGTGAAGCTTGTTTACCAAGGTGGTATGGCTGCCACTTTTACTGTGTGTGTCACAGCTCTCAGAGTGACACACAAAAGCAGACAATCTTTTAGACGTCTTGGTTGGAAACCCAAATTATCTCTGCTTCATCTGTGGCTCAGCTCAGCATGACCTCCTTTTATCTCAAGGCCTGACTCTTGCCTTGGCCTCAGCTGTATTCCTCAGAGTCCAGGCAAAGAACTGCACTCAAGACGCTCAAGAAAGCCTAAAAATGATCTCCGCACTGAGATCACAGATAAGAATGATATCTGTTAGAGAAACAAACATTTTCCTAATAGAAGCAAATACTGTAGATGTACAACTCAGGTAGGTCTGCCCTAGTTTGGCCCATTTTTTGCCTACCCGTTCGTCTTTTTTCCAGTCTCCTTCCTGGCTCTTCACCCTCACTCCCCCTCCCTTATAAAACATCCTCTCCCTCCCACTGTTCCCTCTTCTCCTCCCTCTCTGAATAAGTTTGGCTGAGGGAGACAGGTCGGCAGCGGCACTGGTGTGTTACTGTCTCCATGGCAACCACCCCCCCAATTCTCTTTATACCAGCTCACTTCTCTAAAGCACACGCATGTGGGAAAACACACACACATCTCCTTTGCCATCCAGTCCTTGGTCCAAGCTGGGCTTGTTTGTTCCACACGCCCCTCGGAGTGGTATTTGGAGAGTCCCTGCCCTACTCCTATTTCAGAGCTTCTCACACACAGCGTTCATGTTTCTTCGCTAGGTGTGGTCGCCATCTCCGAGGCACGCTATTGGCCAGAGCTGATGGCGTCTCTTCCTGTTCAGTCTCTGTCCAGACATCTGCCTTACTGCACTGTTATGAGTGCACTCTGTGGCCTCCAGTAGCCACACAGGGTTGCTGTAGTCATACAATCAAACACAGGAAAAGATGCAGGAACACAACCAAACATCTGACAGATGCTATTTTGTTCTTGAGGGTCCCCAAAACAATCTCCAGCTAAATAAATCTGCACTTATATGGATAACACACCTATCTCCAACACCCAGTGTTTGCACATCTTCTGTCATTTCTTGTGGATTTACAACATATTAGTTTCTGGTGACAATCACCGTCAAAGTATCACTCGGTCACATGAAGATTGACAAACAAAGCTCACATGTGCACATCTAAACTTCTGTCCACAGCTGTCCCAGTTTTACACAACCCTGGAATTGATAAGGTAACCTTAATTACAGCGTTCCTACAGTATCATTCCCTCGGATCCCGAGCATTCACGTGGGGCTGCACACAGGTCAGGAAGCGGATGGCTGTGTGGGCTGTGAGCCGCTGCATTGCTGTGGTTGCTGCTGGTGCACGCGTTGAAACTGGGCTGCAGCGAGGGGAGGGAGAGAAAGATGGCGGAGCACCACGCTCTGTGTTGTCCAACCTAAGATGGCTGACATCACAAGCTGTTCACCAGCCAAAAAGAGTGAGTGGCTACTGCTGCTGACCCAAACCTCTCTCTCCTCCAAGACTCTGAGACTGTTCGTTGCAGCAGACTTGTGTTTTATGTTGTTATTTTTGTCATCACACTTTGCAAAAGCACCACATATAAATTGTCGTGCCGTGGGTTGGTCGAGAGAACAGAAACAACTCACTGATGAAAAGTCAATAACGCAAGTCTGATACGCTCAGAAAATTGTTAAAGTTCAACTCAATCACCAGCAGGTTACTGGATGATGACGACAGAATAGTAATGCTAAAACAAAATGACTTTAGAAGTGAAATGGCCAGGACATGCATTTTAAGACAAAGCAACTCTTGGTGTGCGTCAGCACAAAACATGAAGCTGAGAGGAAGAGAGAGAGAGCGAGAGAGAGTCACTGAGTTCATACTATCACCTCAGCAACACAAGAAAGCACAGCAAGATGAGGTACATAACAAACAAATAATAATAGTCTAAACATATTTCCATCTTTCATCAATGGTTTCCTAAGCTTGAGCTGAACTCTGGCCTTATTTAGTGTTGTTATTCCACGTGTGATCATCAGCAGTTATGTGAAAACTAGCTTTTCGTAGAAGTGGAGTACTGAGGGTGATAAACTGACAGCTGGATTAAGCTGGGTGTCTATACCTGAGACTCACGTGGACAACAGACACAAATTAGCAGCCTAGGAAAGTTTGGCTTTAATCCCTGGAGTGACACACTCACGCACACACACTCTCATGACAACAATGGCTTGATAAATGACCACAGCAACAGCTTGCAGGCTCATACTGTCTGGTGGACAATATGCAATAATGACACAAAACTTTTGCTGTTAGTCATTTTTTTAAAAATGCGCAGAACCTGATTTTAAACTAAAATCTAAATTTATAGTATCATTGATCAAGAGTTCCCTCTGGAACGTTTTTCCAGATATATTGATGTGCAATTCTGAAAAGTGGGTCTACACTCAGTGTAAACAAGGCTCCTCAGCTGAATCTGCAGCAAACCACATGGAGGCTTGAGTCACGTGACTGACCTACATTAAACTGGATGTAGTTTGTGTGGGTAAACAAACAAGGTGGGATCAGGTAGGACAAGGGAAAAGAAGCTTGGGTAGAAGAGCAAATCTGCTGCTACATAAACCAAAAAAAAAAAAAGATAAATGACAACTGTCAAAATTAAATCACAAACATTTAGTATAAAAACATATTAACCTCTGATATAAAGTAAAATATCGTGAATATTGTTACTTTTTTGTCTGTTCTTCCTACCTTTACTAGGAGTACCTTATTATTAAAAAAAGGAAAACAGTGATTTTTTTTACTCTTGAGAAAAAGGCAATAAGTAACAACTCAGAGTTGAATGTAAACATACAACATGTGATTCGGGCGTTTTTAAGAAATGCGATTACTGATAAAATAACCGGCTGGCTGAATCTGAGCGTCGCGGCGTCAAACACATTAATGATGCATCTTCCGCTCAAGTTAGGCGGAGTGAGCCCCAAAGTTACTGAGCTCGTCTGCTTTCAACCAGTGTAGCCCATTCAAAGTGAAGGAAAAGAGGCAACGAGCCCACCTAAGTCAGTCAACCCCCCCAAAAAAACTACACTTTCTCCCCCCTCCCGTAAGGCTTGTCGCCATTTTAAGCAGGCGACATGCAGCTGTCCAACGCCGCTGCAGAGCACCGAAAAAAACCCCGCAAAGGTGAAGATCCAAGTTAAGTTTCACGCAACAATAGTGAACATGTGCACAACAAGAGGACACTCACCGTTTGTTGGAGCGCAGAGAATGAAGCGCAGGTTAAAAAAAGTTTACACTGACATGAGCTCATGCAGCGGCCAATAACGGACCGGAGGTTCGGGCTTCACTGATGGCAACTTATAGGTGTGAGACCCCTCCGTCCATCGGTTTGGGGATAGAGGTGACACCGGTACCGGGCAGGTCCCGACGACGGACCTGTTTTTGTCTCTCTCGGCGCTTGTTTATGTCGACTAGCTCACGGCGTTAGAAGCAGGCAGTCAGGCAGCGGAGGGGAGAAAAACACGACGGACGTAACCGAGGGAAGGAGACGCACACGTGACGTCGACGTCACTGACGGTTGAGTTGGCGTGAGGGCTCGAGCTCTCCCTGCTGCGCCGCAGAGGGCTAAAGTGAGTCAGACATGTCGTTCGAGCTTTGACCCGCCGCCGACACATTTGGCCTTGGTTGTTGTGGGGAGTCTGAGTGGAACAAAAACAGTGTTGGTTAAACGTGATGTCCCAGCGGCTCACACCTGTCCCCCTCCTCCCAGGTAACTTCTCTTAAAGAGACAGTACCAACCTTCAACAAAAAAGGTCCTGATGTCGCCTCATCAAGCGTGCTAAACATCTTTCGGTTAACACCTCACATTAATATTTTGCTCCGTACTTGTGCTCAGAGGCATTGATAAACATACAGACACACTGAGTCCCTCTCACATCCCATAATTCAGATCTACTGCTATAGAAAACTGGACTGAAATCTGGGTTTGTCCTGGTGTGACCTACAGTACTTAATGTTGGTCTTAATGTTATGGCTGATTGATGTGCATTTTACTTTATGGATCAATACCGCTTTATAACTACAAGACACTCTTGCCTGACAATTCATTAGGGTCATCTGAATCTACATCCTCAACTCTTTTCTCTGTCACATTATTCTGTTTCTGATGCTGCACTTTCTGACTTTAAAAAATTATCATTAATCTTTATTTAACCAGGCAAATTTCATTGAGAACTCAGATCTTTTTTTTTCAAGCGAGGCCAGGGCCTGAAGGCAGCCTGCATGTTTAAGGACTGGGAGAAAACTGAAGAACCTGAACACCCACGCAAACACAAGGGCAACATTCAAACTCTACACAGAAAGGCCCGGTCTGAGGCTTTAAACCAGGACTTTCTTGCTGTGAGTCAGGACTTCAACGGTGCAAAGCACAGTGTTTAACCAAATGATGAAAATTAAAAAACACAATGAAAACCCCCCACCCATGTTCACGATGCTCCACACTGGCAGCGATGTGAGCAACAAGCACCTAAAGCAATGCAGTGTCACCCTACTCCCTCTTATATGATGATTACAGAAAGCAGATGTGGCGTCATTGAAATCTACAACACGTAGGGTCTACTACCTCTACATCTTCCTGAAGCTGAATTAACTCAAAACATCAAAATAAAAATATTCCCAAATGGAGTCTTACAGAGGCCCTTAAAACAAATATATTTTAAATGAACCTGCATACTTTATTTCAGCTTTGACTCTTGGGAAATAAGGATGGCTTTAAGTGAATAGTGTAAATAGTGATTGAGTCCCTCTGCTGGACAGTACAGGAAATAGCAGAAAGACTGACTAAAAAAATATTGAGGAATCAGTGAGCGTTCAAAGGCCTTTTTAAATATAAATTATATACATATCTAGGAAAAATGTCTTGTTGTGAGTTAGTTATTTAAATAAAACTTATAAAAGCCTGAAACTTGATGTTTAATCAAACAAAAAAAATATAAATTATTATTATAAATTACTAATTAACTGTTACAAGGCAGGCACACTGGCTTCTAAATGCCTAGCCTACCTTAACAACCAAGAAAGGTTACTTTCCTCAAATTTGATTTGTGCTACTAATTGTAACGTATTGAATCCTATTATGTAAGTAGCTTTTTAACCATGCAACACCTCTTAAATCATAGTTTTTACATTTCAGGAATAACAATGACTGGTCAATAGTGTCAAAAGCTTTTTGTAAATCAATAAAGACACCAATTGCATGTTGTTTTTTGTCTACTGCTGTATTTTTTTATAAATTCCATCACTGCTAAGGAAGTAGATCGATTAAAGCCATCTAATATTCTAATTCTAATAAGTTGGGGTTTTGTTTTTCAATAAAGACATCAAGTTTTTCAACAAATATTTTTCCCAATATTTTAGAAACTCGGGTCAACAAAGAAATAGGTCTACAATTTGATATATGTTTGTCACAATTTTTAGATTGGAATCACTTTAGCAAGTTTAATTTTTTCAGAAAAGTACTTGGTAAAAAGGACTTGTTAGAGATATAGGTAAATGGTTTATTTATGCAATAATTTTTATGATTAACATATCAACATTATTGCAGTCGGTAGATTTTTACTCTTAAACTTTCTTACAACTTCTAACACATCACTCAGGCAAACGCCCTTGAGAAACATGGAGTTACAATTATTTAGCATCTTTCTAGTCCCTTTTTGGTTATTTATCGATGTATTTTGCAGCCGCGTGACTTTTTTGGCAATTGCTTGCAATCACAAGATTTTCTAAAAGGGGTCGCTGTGAGTTTCATTGACAATTATTTTGCCACAAGAGTGCAGAAACGTCGCATTCTCTGATTGGCTGGAGCTGTCCGGGGTTGAACAGTTCTGCGCATGCTCAGACTCCCTTTCACGGTTAGCCAGAGGAATCTGTCAGCTCAGCGTAGCGAAGATTCTTTTAATACCTTCAAATATTCCAGTACGCTGTCTTTCTTTGTTCAGCGTTGTAGATTTAAACCTTTTTAAACTGTCGTCAAACTCGGTTTCTAACTTTGTGACGTGTTCTATTGGAAAAAAACAACAACCAGAATGTCGAGTAGTTCAAAGCGGAAAGAAGAAAGTCATTTCGCGAATGGGGGTGTAAAACAGTCCACATGGAGCAAAGCTTTCTGCAGTACTGCTGTTTGGGAAGAGAAGGTCGGTCGTTTATTATGTTTTATTTTCCCCACTTTTTTCTACCGCTCTTTCTGTTCTTTTTTGCAAACCCCAAATGCGCACTTTATATATGTCGTTTATACAGTTAGCTGTAGCTTGCACAGCTATGCTACTATGGATTAATCTGGTATCCTTCTGGGTTAGGATTGTTAAATCACGAGTACTACCGTTTTGGATCTTTTTTATTTTAAACAGTAAGAACCTTTCTACATGACTCATTCCAATAATTGAATTTCAGAAATCAAGTCACCGAACATTTGAGCAAAATGTTTAGAAGAAAGGTATTTCAACTTGTACTTTTGTCATTGCCTGACCTCAGTCAAATAGGCTTTAATTCTATGGCTGTTTATAATTACTGGAGACAGTCAAGTGTTTTTGGACAAAGGAAATGAGCTTTTTTCTATATTGGGAAGACTGTGAAGTTTAAAAAATCAGACTTTTTTGTCTTATCCATTTCACGAATTTTGATAGTTGCTAATTACCATCCCATTGATAGATTTATTTTAAGACTGAGTATTTTGCTGAGGTTGTTTTTTGTTTCATACCAAGCAGAAAGTTCTAATAAGGTACTGTCTTCATATCAATTTATCCAATCATTTATTTTATTACAATTGATAATAAATGGTAAGTGGCTTGTACTTATAGCGCTTTATCAAGTCCTTATGGACTCCAAAGCGCTTTACACTACAGTCACTCACCCATTCACACATTAATGGTGGTAAGCTACATTGTTGCCACAGCTGCCCTGTGACAGGCTGACAGAGGCAAGGCTGCCACACACCGGCACCACC
>JAVKLF010000152.1:9317268-9329288 GCA_034783495.1 Millerichthys robustus | reverse complement strand
ACCACCAGCAGCAACAACAAAAAAGGTTATTAAAGAGGGCACTTTCACAAAACACTTTCTGAAGGGAGTACCATGTCGATGAGTTTTGTTTTATAAGATTATTATTTTCTCATGTTTGGAGGTTTGACTTTTGAGTGAGTCCTAAATTTAAAATTGACTCTAAATTGTTTGTCAAGAGTGCAAGTGTGAATTATTAGTGTCTCTCAGAATTAATTTTGCAATAGACCTGTTCATGGTGTGGACTATGTCTCTGTTTCAGCTGAGTTAAGCTCCAGTAGGTACTGCTAGTGCTCGGGCTCAAATAGACCTGCATTAGTAGCAGATGAAACAATGCTCTTTCATGACACAGATGAATATTCAAATTTCAGTTGCTACGTAAACAACATAATTGATATCAGATTTTTAAAGGATAGTGTTCATATGTGTACATTTGTTGAAATGTCTGTGTTAACGTAATTTTAATGAACATTTCTATGTTTTCTTTCACAGGATGAGTTTTTAGATGTGATTTATTGGCTCCGACAAATTATTGCTGTAATCCTTGGTGTGATATGGGGTGTTGCACCACTGAAAGGATTTCTGGGAATAGCCATGTAGGTATTCTGTACAGCCCATTTTATCCTGACACTGTACTGAAGAACATGCTGAGAAGTTAACTTCTTTCCCTGTTTGCTTCTGTTAGTTTCTGCGTCATCAACGCTGGTCTCCTGTACGTATACTTCAGCAGCTTTCAGCAAATTGATGAAGAGGAATACGGAGGGACATGGGAACTCACCAAAGAAGGCTTCATGACATCTTTTGCTCTGTTTCTGGTGGGGATTTTAATTTGATGTCAAGAAAAGATGTGTAGATATTTGTAGAAATATTTACACATCTTCACTTATCTTGGTATAGCTTGTAGTGAAAACAGAGGTTCAAAATGTAGCATGAGTGTTTTACTTATGTATTTTATTCATAGTGTGATCCAATAGAAGGTGAAGTGACATTCTGTTGGCTGCTCTGAATACATCAGCTTTTATGAATGGGGTTTTATGCTATATTTATGAGCAGTCAGAATCTTACCTGCTACAGACAGCAGTCAGAACAATTTATAGAATCTCATAGTGGAGCACAACTAATCTTTTCTCCGTGGCTGGACATATTTACGATCTAAAATAACAGCAGAAAATGTCTTTGTGGCTAAAGTAAATGATGTGGTAGAAGTTTCTACCAAGTGTCATATTTGTTTCAAACTCACATGCTTTTTCTCTTTTAGATTTAAATATGTGAAATTTGTTGCTAAATGAATTGAATTGTAGTTAGTTTGACTCCTTCATTAGAATTTTGAATCCAAACTGTTAACAATCCTGAATGGGACAAATGTGTTTTAAAAAAAATTTCTGCTTTTTTAAAAGTGTTTAAATAAAATTTTTTTAGACTAATATTTTTCCTCCTTCTTCACCAGGTGGTGTGGATAATCTTTTACACTGCTCTACATTTTGACTGAGAGGAATTCACAAGGAATTAAAACAATGAACATTTCTGTTGAAGTAAATTGACGAAACTAAAGAACTTCGTGGTTCAGGAATCTCAGTGCTCCACACATATACTGACCTCTTGGTGTGCAGTGCGCCATGGGAATCCTAGTGCACTACACAAGATCCAGCAAGAACACATTGATGAACAAAGTTGAATGCTGTACATCTGTCTAATTTGAGACTCTTCCTTTTTTTAAAAGACATTTTGCATCACGTCTTAAATGGTATATTTCATGAGCTGATCAGTAACGTTACAGAGGAAGGCTAATAAAGAAAGTGTCATCATTTTGTTATTGGTTCTAAATTCTCAACATGTCAAACAACAATTTTAAGGAGTTTTATTTGTAGGTTCGGTCTTTGATCACCGTTCTGAAGTTTTACTCTTAAATTGTTGTCTGTTTGGAAAAAAGAAATCAATATTATCCGCTGCTGCATGTGTCTGCAGTTTTTAACATATTAAAATGTGACAAGAATAGTTCATTAGGACTGTTTTTTATTGTTGGATGTCTAAACAACATGAAATTTGTAACTAATCAGAGCTAATATTTGACATCTCTCATCAAAATGAATGCTGGCTGTGTGATGAACATGGTTTGTGTCCAGTCTTAATGTTTCAATAGGTCTTCATTTTAGTCAAGGACTCAGATATTTAAGTAAAGAGGAGGAAACTTCCATGTTGCGATAAAATGCAAATGTTCATGGTTTGGAGATGAACTTGATTTGTGCATTGCCATGATTTGATTTTAGTGTCTGTCATTTATTAAAACAACAAAGATTCAAAAAATTAATTATAGTTTCTCACAAGTAGCTTCCCCAAGTTTTCTTTTCTTTTTGTATTGAGATTAATTCAAAGTCTGTATCACGTTCTGTTTCTAAGATCCATCATGTATTACAGATTCATTTGTATTTGTTATATCTTGATCGATGTAACATGTTTCACAGTATTTTATAGCAAAGAACTTTGGAGAACAGTTCTCGCGAAGATCGTATGATACTGTTATGTGATATGCAGCTGGTGTTTTAAAAGGATTGTATTTTTTGATCAAATCTTGTGGGAATCATTAAACATGGGCTTCATTTGGCCTCCGTTTTCAAATACAGAAGCATCTGTTTTTCATTAATATGCTGAAGAAATGATTGTTTTTTATTTATGTGCTCATTTGAGTGTTCGAGTCTTGGTCTAATGCTTTTGAATGTTTATTTATGTTGACTATTTCGATTTATTAAAACTCAAAAATTAAAGATTAGTTTGAGTGTCAAGTTTCAAACATTCCAAGTCTGATTTGGAGGTTTAACTCTTTTAAATACAGAGAAGAAAATCTCAATCACCTCCAAGATGAGAGCAGAAAGTTGTAAATAGTCCGGTCTGACCTGAGATTTAAATGGTTTCATAAATTACAGGAAAGGCTGAGGATGAGGAGCAACTGTTGCAGGGACACCAGATTTTATTTGCATGTGTAACATCATCACAAGCAGAACTCAAATATTGCAGGTGCCACTGTAACATTCCAGTCACTTTATGGAAATAATGAACACCAGGTAAATTACAAAACTATGTTTCTGTTTGTTGGCCTAATTATACTGTTGTAATGTTCTTAATAAATAAATAAGAGTGGATTAAAGCACTGATTAAGCTAAGTGTTTTAAATACTCTCAAAATCTTTTTTTAATAAGAGTGGCCGTGGAACTGTTCTGGGATTAATTAAGCCTGGCTGACCGGAGACGATAACTGGACAGAATAAACATTGGTTTTCTGCCACTGCATCTGTGTAACCAAGGATAGGATAGCTCAACATCTCATTTAATTTCCTATTTAAATTTTATTAAATAACTCATACATAATACCAACTAAATCCAGGAGTTAATTAGTTTTGATTTAAAACTCATCCGGGGTTTTATGTGAGGGGGTGTAAACAAAACGACGCCATATTATTGGAGGCACAAGCAAACAGAACAGTATTATTGATTATATTTCTTTGACTATTCACAATATGCCATTTTTATTACACTTCCCAACGTACTTTCAAATCCTTTGTCTTGAATTAAAGATAACTAAATAAAAGCTGTCATAAAAGCGTTCTTAAAGTGACTCTTAACTGTTGTTTTAACGTCATTCATAAATCTGAAAAAAAAAGCGCCTGGGTCGTGACGTCATCGAAGGAAAAACATAACGTGACGTACAAACCAAGATGGCGGCTCCCCACACAACCATGAGATTTTGGAAGCCGGGTAAGAGCGAAAAAAATGTAGAACAAACTATGTAGGGTAGTTTTTTTAAAAGTGATTTTTAATTTATAAAGACAGTTGCTGCTTTTTGTAACGCGGTGAGTGTTGGAGCGGCATCAGCGGCGCTCACCGCAGCTGCTGCGGGCTGTCTGCAGCTTGCAGCTCGGCTTGTAGCTGGGCGGAAAACGAATGTTTACCTCCTAACATGAAATGCATCTTTCTGTAGTGAAGGAAACATACACACGATGCAGGTTGCAAAACAAGCACAATCGAAGTGTTTTCGCGTACTCCAACCAAACCCTGTTTGTTTTCCTTGAATGCCTCAGCAGCATGCTAACATTGATTTAAATAAAACATCTTTTCTCCATCTGCTTCGCTCCAGGCGCAGAGGCTCCGGGGATCTCGGAGGAACGAGAGCTCATCTCAGAGACCACCGGCTCCCCAATCATCTTCAACCCCAACACTGCCCTCTCTATAGAGAAACAGCGGCAGAAACTCCCCGTTTTTAAGGTTTATTTTTACTGCCTCTCGTGCCTCAGTGACAGACCAAGAGGACTTTCTTTTGAAAAGATTACTATGGTTTTGTTTGCTCGGCTAGCTTTAAGTGTGCTTTTTAAAATTTGCTCAATGTGTACTTCTCTGTTTCCCATGCAGCACAGAAACAACATCTTATATTTGGTTGAGAGCTACCAGACTGTAATCATAGTTGGTGAGACTGGATGTGGAAAAACGACACAAATACCTCAGGTTAGTGAAATCATTTAATCATTTAAATTTACTTGTTCAATGTTGCAGCACCGTTCATGCAGTATAATCGTTTCCATAGTGATTCAACGTGACCTTGTCCTCACTCTTAGCACTCATTCTGTTTTGAAGCAGTGTTTGCCCCACATCAGCTAAAACTTAATTAATGCAGAATCGTTTTTTCTCGCTTTCTTCTCCTCTTCTTTCTTTGCATCAGTACCTGTTGGAGGCTGGCTGGGCCGCAGAGGGGAAAGTGATTGGAGTGACGCAGCCTCGGCGTGTTGCTGCCATCTCTGTAAGAGCTCCATTGATGATTTTTGTGACCACTCACTTTTTTTTTGCCAATGTCATCTAGTTGCAGGAAAAGTTTAGTCCCCACTGAAGAACATGACCTTGTCTTTAATGACATATTTTGCCTCTCTTTTTTGCTGTTAGGTGGCTAACCGTGTTGCAGAGGAGCGAGGGGCCCTCCTGGGACACGAGGTGGGCTACACCATCCGCTTTGATGACTGCTCTGATCCCCATGCCACAAGGATTAAGGTTGTTAGTGGAGGATGAGTTTAGTCACTAGATTTTCTATGTTTGGTTTTATATTGAGTTTATTTTTTTGTGTGTGCTTTAGTTCCTAACAGATGGCATGCTGATACGAGAGATGATGGCTGATCCTCTCTTGAAAAAATACAGGTACCTGAGTAACAAACAAGGAACTGTTTACGTACAGCTGTTCCATTCATTGTTCTAATGTCTTATCTTGAACGATGATTGGTTTATGAACATGTGAACTTGTTTATGTCAGAGGTTGGCAACTTTTACAATGAGAAAGATAATTTTTTTCCTTCTCTCCTATTACTGTCGATTCTTCTTGAGAGTTAAAACCTATTTCTCTGAAAAATAGCAACAACTACTTCAATGCTAGATTTTTTTCTAGATTTAAAATGAACAACCAGCCAAATTTGAAATAAATATAGCATGTAGTTGCAGACTAATAAATTTTTGTGTCATGAAAAGCTTATGCTCTTTCACAAAAAAAAAAGACTAAAACTAGCTTTTTTTTTTGCCAATTTATATATCATTTTAAGTCAGATACTCTCAGTCTCTGGTTAGCTTTTTGATGCAATTTTGTTCTGTCATCCTTAGTGTGTTAATGCTAGATGAAGCACATGAGAGAACTCTGTACACAGATATAGCAATTGGTCTGCTGAAGAAGGTATTTTAAGCAACAAGTTCAATAGCACTAATTCTAACTCTCGTTTGCAGTTTATAAAACTAACTCACTGTCACGTTTTTAACTCAATTCTGGACAGATTCAGAAGAAGCGGCGTGACTTGAGGGTGATTGTAGCCTCTGCCACTCTTGACGCCAAGGTGACTACATCATTAAGATGAACAGATGAACTTGATTGGTGATGAAAAGATCAACAAAAGCAGGCATGCGGAACGTAGATGTCAGGTGAAGTTATGCTGCGCTGACATCTTTGGTACCCTGATGAAAGATAGCCACAATCGGGTTTTGACTGTTCTCAGCAGTAAGCAAGTCAGCTAAAATGTCATATCAGACATCTACTGTGCTGTCTTCTTAAAAAGGCTTTCACCTAGCCATGCCAAGAGACTTTATCAGTTGTCAAATTTAGTACGACATTCTTGGCTATGTTGCTGAAAAACCTAACTATATTTATCGTGGTAAACATTTTCTATATTCTTTGTTGTTGTAAAAGTAACTTTAATACAAAAAAAACGTTTCATTTTTTTGTCCTATGCTATATTATGTTATTTGAAGAAATTCCATGACTTCTTCAATCTGAACGAGTCTGGAGAACTAAATAAAGACACAAGTGCAATACTAACAGTCGAGGGACGCACTTTTCCTGTGGATGTCTTCTACACTGTCAGGTAGTCCAAACACAAAATCCAAACTGAACAAATGATAATGCATAACTTCAAAATGTTTTTTTTTAAATCTCAAAATACCTCTGGTTTATTGATAGTCCTGTCCCAGACTATGTGAAGGCTACATTAGAGACAGTACTGAAGATCCATGAGACAGAGGATGATGGGGATGTGTTGGCATTCCTCACTGGACAGGTTAGTTGTTACATGCTTTATTTACTTGGCTCGCATTTTGCAAATGGGGGAAAAAAGGTTTGACAACATGCGCAGGTTTTCTTAATAGTATAGTTAAACAAACTACATTTATCTTGTATTAGGATGAGGTGGAGAAGATGGTGTCCCTTCTTCAGGAACAAGCCAGGGCTCTTTCTCGATATGGCATGAAGAAACACCTGAGAATTTTACCCATGTATTCTGGTTTGCCTTATGCCGAGCAGATGAAAGTGTTTGAGAGAGCTCCCTCTTCTGTTCGCAAGGTGAAGGATTTTTCAGTTTATTGGGTTTCTGTTCATCCGTCTGTCTTTGCATTTGTGCATTCGGAATGCTTCCTGATGCTGTGAATGATGGCAAAAAAAATAAATCGGAGAATAAAATAAGATTTTCTAACGTTTTTCCTTCCTCTTCACAGATTGTGGTGGCCACCAACATAGCTGAAACCTCCATTACCATAAATGGAATCGTATTCGTCATTGACTGTGCGTTTGTAAAGCTGCGAGCCTACAATCCTCACACTGCCATTGAATCTCTGGTGGTCACTCCCATCTCCAAGGCTTCAGCCAGCCAGAGGGCTGGCAGAGCCGGACGAAACCGTCCTGGGAAATGTTTTAGGCTGTACACAGGTATGTACAAGGTTCCAGGAACTAATTCCCATCGTGAATCGTTATTGTTACATTTCTGTATTTGCTTCTTTCTTGTTTCTTATTACTTCTGTTCTTCACCACATTCTTCTTCTTTCATCAGAGGAGGACTTTGAGAAACTTCCTGCCTCTACTGTTCCGGAGATGCAACGGTCAAATTTGGCTCCGGTCATCCTTCAGCTCAAAGCATTAGGCATAGACAATGTGCTGAGGTTCAGTTTTCTTTCTGTGAGTCACTCCTTTTGCTTTCACTAGCTGAGGAAATGTTCACCCACTGTGGAAAAAAATTGTATGTTGAATTTTATTTAACAAGCATATTGCCTGGTTTCTGACAAAAGATGCACCATAACAGAAAAAGCCGCCACACTGTCCAACTTTCTGCTTTGAAAGCCAATTATCTCTCAAGTACAATGAATTCTGAATTCTTCCTGTCTTTTAGAGTCAGTATTGCACCTAAAATGCACGTCTCTTTACTATTATTTAACAGCCTCCTCCAGCTCAAACTATGGTTCAGGCTCTGGAGCTTCTTTATGCACTTGGAGGTAAGAAACACTGTGTTCAGCAATGTGATAAATATGAATCTGTCCATGATTCTGTGTTGACAAGTGTATCCAAGCCAAGTTATCAGAAGAGGAAGCAGTGTCTTTACTGTCCATGGGTCTTGGCAGGTCTGGACCAATATGGCCGTTTGACAGATCCCATGGGCACCCGGATGGCTGAATTTCCTCTCAGTCCCATGTTTGCTAAGATGCTTCTGGAGTCAGGAAACTTTGGCTGCTCCAAGGAGATTGTTACTATAGCAGCAATGATGCAGATTCAGAATATATTTGTTGTGCCACCCAATCAGAAGAAAGTCGCTGTAAGTGAACACATTTTTAGAAGCATGTAGCATTTTTTGGCAGAAAGGTTTTGTCAATGTACAAATATTTTTTTTTCCTTTTTGTTGCCATCTTGTTTTACAGGCTCGCGAGCACAGGAAGTTTGCAGTTGCTGAGGGAGACCACCTCACCATGCTGAATGTGTATGAAGCATTTATTAAGGTATAGCGTGTGTACACCGACTGCTCAGTGGGCTGTTGTGAACTTCCATAATTTTAAAGAAGCTAACTTTAATCAAGGCTATGTGACTTTTATCTGCATTCCCTGCAGCATCAGAAGAAGTCGCAGTGGTGTCAGGAACATTTTCTTAACTACAAGGGTCTACTGCGTGCCATGACTGTGCGAGAACAACTTCGACGTCTCATGAACAAGTTCAAAGTGCCGCGGACTTCCAGTGAGGGTATGTTTGAGTTATGAATATGTCATAATCCACCGTGTTTGTATACTTGTGACTCCAGGTGTTTGGAAATGTTTGACTGATTTATATTAATGCACATTCTGCACAGGTGATCCAGATGTGATCCTGAAGTGCATTGTGTCCGGATTCTTTGCTAATGCTGCCCGCATTCACCATTCTGGTTCCTATCGGTGAGAATGAAATTCAGCATTTATCATAATGTTTAGCACTCATATCTAAAGAATAATTATATATACTTTTAGAGTATTTACAACATTAGGATTTGTTTTCTCTTTGTTTTTGTTTCGCTTTGCAAGGACTTTACGAGATGATCTAGAGCTTCACATCCACCCCAACTCTGTGCTGTACGGAGAGAAACCTCCAAAGTGGTCAGTACATAATTCACACTTTGAGTGTTAAATAATTCTATTATCTTGTCTAGTAAAACTATAAAGATAACCCACAAATTTTAAAGGGTTCACAAATAATTTAATTAAGGGTTTGAAATAAAATGAGTTTTCTGTAGCTAAACAGTATTTAATTTTCTCATCATTACAATATCAGGGTGCAAACTATTAATATGACAAACGACTGCAATAAATCCTCAGCTCTTATATTCTAAGTGGCAAGAATTCAAAATTTGTCCATCCTTTGGACAGAGAAATTGTTTGCCAAAAATTCTAGTCTTTTATTTTTATTAGGGTTGTCTTCAATGAAGTGGTGCAGACATCTAAATATTACATGCGTGATGTGACTGCTGTTGAGTCATCCTGGCTTGTTGAGTTGGCCCCTCACTTTTACAAGCAAGCAAAGGTTGGTCAAATAAATCAACTGCATAATCAATATTTTCTTGGTGATTATTACCATATTCCCCATTATCTGTCTGTTCCTTTCTATATCCTTCCCGTCTTTTATCTTTCAGCATGGTTCACTCTCCAGCAAGAGATCCAGAGTCCTGTAGGGTAACCATCAAAAGAAAAGAAGAGAATGTTACTATTTATTGTACACAAAACGCTATAATATCTATTTATTGTCCATGTCCACCTGCACAACTCCCTCTACACTGTGTGGCCATGCAACAACAGGACGAGAGTTCTAGATTTTTAGCGTTTTTATATTAACACAACTTGCTCTTTGGCTGTATATATGGGATTTAGTGGTATTGTGAGATGAGGCCAGGTGAGTATATATATATGTGTAGTTCCTGTGCCACAGGCCTGTCCACACCTGGCTTTTTGATTTTTTAAAAAGATGTATTTTCTCTTGTTGCAGAAAAAATAATTAATGACAGCAACTGTGAGGTTGTTTTCAGTTGAGGGACTATTAGTTGCTCCATAATATTCTAGGTGCCTTTGTAGTTGTATTGGTTAACTTGACCTCAAATTCATTTTTTCCAAACTTACAAGTTTCTGTATTTTCCCACTGAATGTATTTCCATATGTTTAGAATTTTCTTTCTCTATTCCATAAATGTATTTTTTGAATTTAACCTCAAATCTTCATACTGTTGACACTGTGAAGAAACTGAAGACCCCCCCCACCCCGTCCCATGTTCTCCCACCATTTAACCAGTGTACAGCTCAGATCTAGTGGCCTTGTCATCACTCTGTGCCAATACTTTTATTTTGAATAGGCTGCTTCACATTATATTCTTGGATGAAATGTGTAAATATTTCGAAACATTGTAAATGAAAAGCTGTGAAACTAGATCTATGAATAAAGTGCCGTATGTTGCTGTGATAAAAAAACAAACATTTAGTTGTGTATTTAGGGTTTTAAAAAAACCTACAATTTTTGACATGAACTCTTAATGGCCAGTTTTCAAGACCTCTTCTTTTAAATTAGTTTTTTGTACCCATGTTCCATTAAAATAACTTTCAAATGTTTATTAAAATTATCAGCTAACCATTAACACATTCCGTGTTGCACATCTCTACACTACTGCTTTTGTCTTTATTTTCTATTAACTTCAGACCCTGAGAGTTTAGTCTGTATTTCAATTTGTTAACTGCTAAGGTCACTTTTTACAACTGCCTGGAGATATATATATATATATATATATATATATATATATATATATATGAAATCTGTTTTCCCTGTTGGTAGAACTTGTTCTATAGGTTAGAACTGTAAGTTGAGTGAACAGTGAAATAGTAATTGAATACAATATACCACACAGCAAACAGAAAAAAAATGTACAGAAAGAAAATAGATTTTAAGATGGAGTACTTTTGCATGTTAAATGATACTCTTGTCTAGATCTGTTTATTTAGTGTCTTTTAAAAGAAAACATGCTTATAACGTGTTCATGCTCACCTGTGCAGTTATCAAGTATTTATGCACCTAAAACAGTAACATATATAGGTCTGTTTGGTAGCTTATCTCTGAGATTAAAATGGTCACTTATTTCTTCCTGACATTGATAAATAAAGCCTTTTTGTTCAACCAGCTGTTAAGTGTACTTTTTATGCTTTGTGTTTACCATGGGGTGTCAGTGTTGTTCCACAATCTGCTGAATCTTCAGCAGTAGAGGTGAAAGCATTTACCTGTCAATGTATTTAATCTTTTTGTAAACTGTGTGTATCTTGTAAATAATGCTTGCAGATGACACATGCAATGTGTGTTAAGCACGTGGGTCTATAATTGGCTATAATTGCAGTCATCTATTTGTGTGTGTGTGCATATAGCCTATACTTTGCACAAAAGGTAATGAAATGTGTGTTTGGTAGATTATTTGTCGTAACAACTCTTCTTGGCAATAAAACTTATGATTGACAGCACCTGGGGTATCAAAAGCTCAAAACAACTGTCAATAGCAAAAAAGAAGCTATTTGGCAAATGGCAGTGAAGATTTGGCAAACTTTTCATGTGTAACCCACATCAGCTCTACTGCTCATCCCACAAATACATGTTCCTTACGTTAATTATTTAATCATTTAAAAATGCTTCCCAACAGTGTAATATTTAATGCTAAAAATCATTGTTACAACAAAGAAATTTACCAAACATAAATATTACGTGTTGATAAATGTTCCAAATTTTAATTAGACAACAATCCACTTTTAATTAGACAACAATCCACTTTTAATTAGACAACAATCCACTTTTTTCATCAAAATGCAAGTAATGTTTAAATAAAGGTTCCCATTAAAGGCCTTTATTTGAACACGTGTGTTGCATTATATCAAGACATTAGCTTTAGCATTAGCTAAAACAACAGGTGAAGACTCTTGAACCTGCTTGAAGAAGCTTCCGGTGTTTACGTCTGAGTCTTTTTGTTTTTTCCAATATGGTGAAGTCAATGGGCGGCAAATTATGGGGTTCCGCCAGGGACATAAAACAGAAATACCTTCCATATACACATATGAAATGAAACTCTTCCATATACTACCGTGTTTCCCCGATAGTAAGACACCCCCGATTGTAAGACGTATCGGGAGTTTCAGGGGGGTCGGCTAATATAAGCCGTACCCCGAAAGTAAGACATATGTCTTACTTTTCGGGGAAACACCTCTC
>JAVKLF010000152.1:9305042-9316659 GCA_034783495.1 Millerichthys robustus | reverse complement strand
GTAGTTGTAGTAGTAGTAGTAGTAGTACTATTTAGGAATTTAAAGCACATCTCACTTTTCTAAAACAGAACCAGGTGGTGCATTTCATAAACTTTACATAACACGCATTTGTGTCTTTTTACGTTTTTTCATTCTGTTGCTCCATTCTGCAGGAGTCATTGAATGAACTTGCAATATTAACACCTACTTACGGTCCATAAATGATAAGCTCAAAAATATGTTTTTGAGGTTCTAGGCACCATACAAAGACATGTAGATGAAAAAATAAGTGTTGAAGAATAAACTAGTCAACATTGGTCTTACTGTTTAAAGAAACTGTACGTGTAGCCTAATTTATATAGTTTGAGTCATCTAACTTTTTTAGGTGCTCTGTTCTAGCATTTTTGTAACATGAAAAAAACCCCAACAAATTAGCAACTGAAATTAAGTAAATCAAATTGTATTGTCTTTTAAATGCACGATTTAGTGTATCGTTAATTAAACTAGAATTGGATTGTGTAATGTATCTACAGCATTGTTTATTTTCTTACAGTACCAGAAAACATTATTGTCTTAAATGTAATTTATCCCTTTTTTAGGACTCTTTGTGCTGATATTGAAATGAAGGAGAAAACCAGGTAGGAAACAAAAGGCTACATTAGTACATGTGTTTTTCAGTTCCACCCAGTTGCCCATTAGTGTTGTATAACCAAATATATGTGAGCTGACAGCCAGAGGTATCAGTGATTAATTGCACGCATGTGACTCGGACCACGCAGCAGTTTGAACAGGTTGTGGGTATGTGCTTGAGTGTTCCTCACCATATTTCAGTGCTGTCAAAAAAATCATTGACATGTTCCATCCAATTCGAGAAATGTTTAACTGTCTTAAAGGATTTGATGGGAAAGCAAGTCATGTGTGAATTGTAATTATCCCCTGTTCAAAGTTTGTACATGTTTTGACAGAAAACAAAGTGGTTAATATTTTTCTACTGAATGAATCAGTAATGATTGCTGTTTTGTGTTTTTAATGTATTTTTTTTTATTAATGAAGTGCAAAATATACTTGATACATAAATTTAGTGATTTTTGTTGTTTAGTTTTTAGTATCAGTCAACTATGGATAAGAAAAAAAATTTCTTTAAAGTTTCAGTCATTTTCTAAGTAATTATTTAAAAAAATATGATGCATTCATAAATGCAGCTCTTTTTATGTAAGTATAATGTTACTGGTTATTAAATTTAGGGTTAATCGTCAGCAGTTGAAGGTAAATGAAGAGTGAAAATGGGATGCCCCTAAAAAGATAAAAAAACAAACCAAAACAATTTCAAGGTACTGTCATAATTCACCACACAATTATTGGTAATAAAGTACATAGTATTAATGTGTGTACTAAATGTTGTATTTATATGCAGAATTATGTAAAAAGAAAATACATTTTCAATATTATTTGACACTCTAGAAATAAAAAAAATAATCTTATGATGTGATAATGATAAGTACGTCATTATGTAAGTATTTAAAGACTTTTATTCTTTGATATGGACTTCATCTCCAAGCAGCTGTATGCATAAAAAAGTCTAGGCGATTTCAAGCACCAGAGGAATTTTTACATTTGGCAGTGTGGATGCAATCAGTAGCATGGGACTCACAGAGGCCTCCTCGGGTGACAAATTGAAAGTGTCTCGGTCTAGTTTATAGCCCTGATCAGGTCAAACGAAAAATATTGGAGGTCTGGGTGAAGAGACAGGCCCGCCTGGTGCAGATAAATGGACTGATCATTTCTTATTGAGAAACAATTCCTAAAAGGTACTTTACTGTGTGACTGGAGAAGCAGCGAGCGGAGAGCAGAACACGCGCCCACTGCTCCCTCCCTGACCCTTCCTCCACTGCTGGAATTAAATGGATAGAGAGAACGCGTGTTTCTGATGGCACTCCTCTGCCAGAGAGACACTCCATTTGTTATGAAGTAGGGGTTCTGATGAAGTGTAGGGAGCTCCTTTTTTCTCTTTCTCCTTTTTTTTCATCCTTCTCTTCTCAGGCACTACAAGGCCGGCCTTCAGTCTGCTTCACATGAAATGGATGGAAGGAGCCAATTGAATTTTACACTCCCCTGCTCATGATTAATGTGTTTGGTGAGGACTGTCTTGGCAGTGAAACTCGACGTCCACTAGCTGGTGCTAGAGCTCCTCCATGCCTGTTGCCTGAAAACTTTAAACGGGGGTTTTCATTGAGGTGGCTTTAAAAGCAGTGGAGTTTTTGTTCAAGACAATGGTCTTCACATAGCCCCCAACCTTACTCTTCTCCCCTTGTGTTAATAAAAAATCTCTTGCCTGTTATGGAGTTATTGCTTCACAGCTAGTTTATCAGTGTGCTTTGTACCCTGTGTTACTTGGCAGGTCATCCTGTAAATGTCAATTTATCACTTAATCCACTGTTAAAGAGTGGATGGCAGAGGCTAATGAAAGATTCCCGGTCATGTAAGTGGATGTTTTTGAAGATGGTATTTAATTATTCACTAAGTTATTTAATGTGTCTACGTTAAAGTTTCCATCAGTTTTTTATTGTGTTCCTACACCAGGTAAAAGCAAATCCTGTATCTTAAAAAGTAAGTCATATTGTGGGCATATTGTTTTCATGCACACGGAATTATCAAGCTGATGTAATTCTAACAGCACGGACAACATACCCCATTTCCAACTAAGTAGTCTGGTTTGATACATTCTAAAGGGGTCGACAAGTTTAATGAATGAATATTTTGTTTCAAAAGCTTAACAAACTGGTGACAGATTAAAAAAATCACTGCCACTGATCTCATTTGAAACACCTGAAATATAATAACAGCTCAGCAAATTTATAGACTTCACAAAATAATAATTATTTTTTAGATAATGAAGAATAAATAAGTGTTATCAAGCAACACCTAAAGTATGCAGCTAAATAGTGTTTGTTTTTAAATAAATCTGAGTCAAAAGTAGAGTAAAAGATTCATTCAGCACCATTCTTGGTAATTGAACAAAAATGTCCAGATCTGAGTTATGCATTTTAAAGTAAGGAGTCATGTCGTGAAAATTTTTTTTGAAATATCTTGCCAAAAATTTCCACTGACCATCAACGTCTTTTTTTTTTGTTAAACTAAAGCTACATGTAGTAAATGTGTAAACAAAAGCACAGTGAATTACATAATTAATGTATTTACCAGACTTAAACACAGGAGGTTTATAATGATAAGATAAGTCTGTTATCCTGTGAAGTAGAAAATGAATTTGGTATCATAAGCGTTTGGCGATAAGAGGTCTGTGTTTATTGGCATTAATGGCTGTATGTCTGGGAGGAGCAGCCTGGATTTACAGAAGTGCTTTTGATGAGAGATCAATAAAGAGGTAACTGAGTGGAGGAGCCAGACCAAGCAGGAATAGGAGCAGGTTTAATTTAGCATAAATAATGTACGTCTAAGAGAAGAGAAGCTGATTGAAGTAATGCAGTCAAACAGTGCATTAATTTTCTTTGCTATAATTTCTTTTGTCTAAAATTTAGATTCAGGTTTATAAATTCAATTTCAAACCATCTTAATCTTATTTCTTCATTTGGGCTGTTCATCTGTTTTCACCGTCTACAGTACCTAAATATCAGATGTGTTTATAAAGTTATAGCTCAGTAAAATCTGTGTAAGTGGATTGTATGTTACCCAGGTGGAACTTCCAGAGCCTTTTTTTCTCCACAAACCCTACTCCCTCCAAACCCTGCTTCGATCATCATGGCTTCAGAGGATGATGGATGGAGCTGTCTCCCTCCAGGTTGTCATAACATCTGTTGCATTGGTGCTCACTGCAGCCAGCTTGGTTGATGCTTAATGCACACAGATAGATCTTCACCACTGTTTGTGTGTGGGCCAATTGGTGGATAATGATGGAAAATAGGAAACACAATCCTACCTTTCAGCACGAACATTTCAGTGGCTGAAAGGATGACTACCCTACATGTGAAGAGGGACATGGGTTGTGTTTTTTGCATTGTGTTTCACAAACTCTTTTTGAGTGAGATGACCTACGCTCCCTGTGGGTGAGGGGTCAAAGTATAGAGATAGGCCAGAGAAGGTAACTGGGGATAAAAACAATGGAAGAGTGACGAAGGAAGGTATGGCTGAATGAGGGAGAAATCAATAGGAAATCAGTGTTTGGGGAGGGTCTGTCGTTTATCAGGTGACATGGTTAAACAGCGTTAAGGCACTAAAAGTGAAAAATAAGGGCCATCCCCATGCTAGTATTGATCACAGTGGAATGGGGCGGCAGAAGGCCGAAGCCACTAATAAAATAAGACGTATCTGAGTGGGAATCAGCCAAGGATCGATGGGCACGGTGATCAAGGCCAAAAACATCTTCACTGGGATTTAGGTTTGTTCTGCTTTCCTGGGCCCCGGTGTTTCACCTCAGTGTGAACGAAGGTTGATGCGAGGAAAGTTGGAGGCATTTAGAGCCTCTTCAGACTGGTCTAAACTCTGTTTTTTTGTGTGTATGTATGTGTGTGTGAAGAATTGACACAAATGTTTGAGAACATTTGGGAGAATACTGAAGGAGAACAAAGTTGAATTTATCCAAAATATTCACCAACATGCAAGTTTTATTTTTTGTATTTTGTTACTCTTAAGGCACGTTGGCAAAGGCCCCTTAACACAACACTTTTAAGCAGGACTTGATATGTCATTTTCTTGTGTTGTTGTGCTGTGTGAAAGTACCGAGACAAAATTAGCAGCAGAAGGTGATCCAGTACTGACACAAATCCGAGGCAGCAACAGAGGGAGTCACAGAACTGAGTTGGCAAGTAAATGTGAGTGGGGGGTGGGGTGGGGTGGGGGGCAACACGAGCAACAGTGTTGCTCTCACATTACTGGTCTTGCGATGCCAGCCTTGTGTGTGTAAAAACTCATGTTGACACAGGCCTGGAATGCTTCACTTTGGCAGGAATAAAAAATGAATAAAAAAGAATTAAAACAAGCTGTGCCTTGTTAAAAAGTCCAATCCCATTATTAAATTCCTCATCATTTTACAGCATACCGATTTTTGTCACTTATTTTTTGGGGTTTTGTTTGGAAGTTTTGTTGATCTTCATTCTTTGGATAATCTTTGCATAAAAACAATGGAAGAGTGACGAAGGAAGGTGTGGCTGAATGAGGGAGAGGGCAAAGTTCATGAAACTGTGGTAATCATACCAAATTTTTTGCATAAAAAGGGCTTTAATTCTTAGCTCTATGTGAAGGCATTTACATTGTTGCAAACTCCACTTTACAGCTATTATACCATTAACTATTAACTTTGATTGACAGTCTGTATGTACATAACATCACATACTCAATCCACAGTTTAAACATACACACCTGGTAATCACCCAGCTCTTCTGCCTAGGGATTAAATGCCATGCATGTCATTCCTTGTGGTGTTCTGTTTTTAATTTAGTAAGATTTGAGCCAAATAATTTTACCAGTACGATTGCAAGACCTTTCACCATCATTGGTGATAGTAGCTGTTCAATAATGCTGCTTCATAATCTTCTACCAATCATGATTTGGTTTAAAATCTTGTGACTGCAAAAAAACAAACAAACAACAACAAAAAACTTAAACATTTTTCTGCTTAAAACTATCATGAACCACTTTGGGTCCTTTAATTGGGGATGTAGCCAAATATACATATATATGTTCCTTTATTTTCAGTTTAAAATGTTTAGACTTAAATGTAAATATCAAAATATAGCCTATAAATTCACAAAGTGCATATCTAACTTGCACATTTTGCCTTGTCAGATGTTATTAGTTGTCTAATAAAAAATCCCGTATTTCTTATTCTCTTTACTTTGTTCTACATCTAACCTTATTTGAAAGATGCTGTGTTTATATTTTGATGTGAAAGATTTCATAGAATGAGGTTCATAAAGAGAAAAAGCAAACAAATTTGTTGTATAACTTCTGGCAGTGAGCATTTAATGAGTTTGACTTAGCTCATAAACAGAAGGTCATAGAATTATAATTTCTTTATGTTTTAGTATCAGAACAGCTGCTTCAATTGATGTCTCCATGCACAGATATTTTTTCTCACAGTTCTCCTAATCTCCTCTGATCTTGAATAAATATGATAGCAAAAGTGCTAAAGAAGAGGCTGAGGCTTGTAAACCAAGAAGATGTATGTACTTTGTCTTTACACCCTTCTAGATCACTCTTAGTTTCTTTAGTGTAGGTGATCCTTCCAATGTTTAGTCCTTCATAATGTAGATTTGCAGGCAGCCGTTCTATCACCACCCTTCTAAAATTAATTTTCTGTTGAGCCTAAACACAGTTGGGTAATTTAGCAAGAACATTAGAAAGCAAAAGAAGTGGAGAAAAAAAGTTCTGCTTATGAGCATAACTTTTCTGGGTTTAAAAATGCATAAAAAAGTAAAAGGTTAAACAACCAGTGACCAGAATCGGATTCAGTGCTGTGCTTTTTTTCCCGCTATCTCCACATTTTTCCAGCCTTCGTACTGCAGTATGTTTAACAAGTACTACAAGTAAGAGGCGACTGTGGCGAGAGCAGTGTGACAAATAGCAGCAGATCATGCAGAAAATGTGCAATGCTAAACATCAGTTACTGCACATGGGAGAAATGGTGTGTTTGTGCAGTGTTTGCTGTCCAAGGAGTTCTGGAGGAGAAGTAAAAAAAAAAAACAAGAAAAAAAAATACAGCATTACTCTCACAGCTGGGGACTTGCAACTGAATACATGGCTTGATTTTTAGAGTTTAAAAAAATTATGTTGAGGAGGGCAAAAAATCTTGCTGGGGTTTTGAGTTTCTTTTGATGTGCCCTGACGACGATTATGAAATCCAATAAAAACTAATTAGGAAATTAGGTGGCGGATCAATAAAGTTTGCTCTAGTGGAGCATGCAATGTGTGTGTGAGTGTGCGTATAGGAGTGTGTGTGTGTGTGTGTGTGTGTGTGTGATGGTCAGTTTCTTGTTGAGCCCCTTATACCCAGGGAGTGTGTTTCAGCTCTGACCTGGCCAAAGCAATTGTTACTGATATTCTCAGTGGATTCAGCCAGCTCTACCCTCATACAGCTCTAATTTATATTTTGTTGACTGCAGTTTTTTTTCCATCCATGTGTAATCTGATTCAGTGAGTTCTCATTTTTGGTAATTTCAGTCTTCTAATGTTACACCTAATGTACCCTGAAACCTCCTTATGGCACTTTATTGCTTCAGCTTTGCATTACTCACTTTATTTATTTATTTGAAGTTGGTTTGACCACCACAAAAACAAGTGACGTAGCGGTGTTACATTGAAAAGAAACAAGGGTTGTTTCCACATTTTGTATAGGAACACCCCCCCCCCCCAATCTCATTCCATTTCAGCACTTTCAAAATTTAAATGGATAAAGATATAACAACATAAACAGTATATATGTTATATAAATAAATTAATATATATAACAATAGAGAATTCCTTTTCTTTTGAAAATCCAAACCACTGTGTGAAAAGGAGTACCTTTGTACATAAATGCTACTGTTTGAAGTACAAATGAAGTATAGGCTAATAGTGGTGTTGGAGTTTAGTTCGGGGGTTAATAAGGTAGATGAGAGTGCCAGCTGTTGGGCTGATCGTAATGAGTGGCCAATCCAGGCCATACCAAGCGGATTGCTTCATGAGTTGGACAGTACCAACTCCTCCCCTCGTTTCTCTCTGACACTCCAGACTTCTTCTTGGCCTTTTTTGCCGCCCACCCTTCAGCATGGAAGGGCCTTATTTAGCGGCCGGACTCGTCTGTGTCCGTGGCTGGCGATTTGTCCTTGTCTAATTACGGCTGTTGGCTGCTGCCCGTGTGCACATGACTAATGGAGCGGCTGGGAATGGGGGGGCGAGGTTAGGCATAGGGAGGGGGCAGCGGGGGAAGAGGAAGCAGTGGACGAGCAGACCGGCCACTGGTGATTTGTGGACCAGGCACTCTGTCATTGCCCCGAACCCATTTGTCTTCAAGAGCAGTTGGGAAGAAGAGGGGTGGAGATGGAGAGGATGGTGGTGGTGGGGGCTCCAGAACAGAAAATGGTTTACAATGACTCCCATTTTCCAGCACTTTCATCCTTGGCCGTAGCAGTCTGCATGGTTTGCCAAAGATGGGATGGAATGGGCGGCTGAGGTGATGTAGGATATGACAGAAACCTTGACAGCTCACCGCTGCTATTTCTTTTTAGGGGGTTGGCTTGATGGCCACCCTCCCTCTCCCCCTGAAAGCAAGCCTTATCTGTTTTCTCCCTGTCATGTGGTGAGAGCAGAACCTCTGTAGATTCAATGCTCTTCTGTCTGGAGTCAAACTTTGAGACCAATTTTATCTCACATGTCTCTGACTTTGCACATATATCATCCACAGTTTGGACTTCGCCTGTAATGTTTTTTCTTTTTTTTTTCTTACAATGTCTGTCTCACTTCAAAATGATAGTTATCATTGACAATTACCTTAGGTCCAATGCTAGTTAGTTTATACATATGCAATAAGATGTAGTTTGGTTTATTTTTTTGCTAGATACTCTGTTGCTTTCCCATTTTTCTCCATTCTTCTTCAGATATGTGCAGCTTGCTGAAGACACCTGCATCCCTCCTCCACCTGCGGCCCTTGTTAGTCCAGGGCTTAAAAACCTTCTGCCTCTCAAACAAGAAGGAGCAGCAGTAGGGCAGGAACTACTAACTTTGTATCGATTTTACACAGTTTTTTACCTGCCCTCTTTGCTCTTTCTTCAGGTCTTTTTAAGTAAATAAACACCAAATTTGTCATGTTTTTCCAGGGAGAGGAGGGGGTCGATGGAAGGGGTGTAGGGTGGAGAGAGACCAGGCCCAGGCCTTGCACTGGGTCAGCCATGATTCATTTTGCCGTCTCATGGATGGAGGGATTTCAGTAGAATCGTTGAAGGGCGCCCATGGAGCCTCTCTGTGACCTCCCTTGCTCCTGTTCTTCCCCTAACGCTCCTGGGCAGCTCTGGTCCTAAATCAATGGCTGTCAGCGGGTTGGCAGAACAATAGTGCGGGGTCTTCTGTTCCATCTCAGGCTCCAGCCGACTGGACATAGTTTTCCCTATCGTTAGTGTAAGCTTGTACCCTTTGGTTCTTCCTGCCCCCTGAAACCCACAGGGCCTGACGAGGCTAGGGACATGGCTTGTTTGTATGGAGGAAGGGAAGGAGAGTTGTTTTCCTGTGCACATTATATCAAATTTTCTTGCATTTTCCAAAAACAAAGTACCTTTTTGGCTCTTGAGATTGATTCAAGAGTGAAAAAGTGAAAGTTTGTACAGTATAAGAAGTGAGAGTTCAACATGTAACAGGTGAAGAAGATAAAGAAAACCTAGCAAATGCTGGAATTACAGTTTATCTCATTTAAGCTTTCTGTAACTAAGCTGCTAAAGTCTACATGTTTCAAATGTATTAGTCAAATTTAACATAGCACATTTAAAATCAGCTGCACACAAAACAACAAATTATTATAGTTCAAAAGACAAAAACAATAAAACAAATGACAAGATATGATGTATTGTAATTTGGTAAGTACAACTGTGATTTAAGATAAGATTTAAAAACACACATCTATCTCTCTTCTAATGCTTATCTGTAGTCGTGTTGCGGAGGCTTCATGTACAAGAGGGAAACTCAGATGCTTGGTTATTCATAACAACTTACACTCATTTTCAAAGAAGATTGTGATTAATTGCAATGAATTACACAATGTCAATCAATTGTGCTAAAAAGGTTTTAAATCACTTGGCAGAACTTAAAATTAAAGATATGGTAACATTTATACTTTTTGCTAAATGTACAGCTTCTTTAATGTCAACTAGCCATTTTGCTTTCTATTGTACTTTGAAGTTGCTGGACTGCTTGAAGACGTTGTGCTCTAATAGATTAACACTATTTTGTAAAATTAGTAATTTGTACAGAAATAAACAAAAGTCTCTAGTTGTTGTCATAACTTACACATCTGACTTACTGTTTCTTACTCCACCCCTTACTGCTCTCAGTTGTTTTCCTAGACTTTCTGATCTGTCCTTCGCATTGCACCGTTAAAAGTCAAGAGTCTGAGGTCAACCTATCAAATCTCTAACTGAGGGGCGATCAATATGTCAGCAGCTCAGCTCTCCCTCAGCTGTTACGATGATGTCTGTGGTCCCGCGCTTGCCTCGGCTGCTGTTACTGCCGCTACAGAGTGCTGAACAGGGGATCGAACTCTGCCTGTCAGGGGGCCTGACGGAAAGCATGAATCATTATTACCGGAGCTGCTGTTAGCTCCCTGGTGCTGGGCAGAAGTGCAAATTTTGATGCACTTTTAACAGTCTCTCTTACACACACATACACTTGTTGGGATAGAGATGAATACAGTAACAAAGACATGTGCTCATACATCGAGGTTGTTTTTAAGCCATTAAGACTTAATGGAGCATTTAGGTAAATTGCTTAGAAGGTGCGTCAATTCTTAATAATACTGGGATTTTTAGGTGTATTAGCTTCATTGAAAATATCTGTACTAACCTCACCACCCCTTCAGACCTAAATGTGCAGTTTATAGCGCAATTAAGTGTCAGTTAGTATTTGACCCATTAGCTTCTGCAACCTGATCCAGCTTGCCCACCACCTCTGGACTTGTTAGCTCAGTTCATTTGGCCTAGAAGGTTTTCAGTTACCCCTCTAATCTCATTGAAATGCTTTAGTCCTGGCTAGCGGATGCCTATATGTCCAACAAACAGCCCTCACACTAATAGCACCATGCTTTGTGTTTATGGTTTGTGTGTTTGTTCACGTGCATGCACAAAATAATATAGATCTGGTACTAAATTGTGTTCACATGTGTGCATACTAGCAGTGTGTTTGTATGTAGAAATAATATCCTATTTTACAGGATGCAATTCCACCTAATAAGCCCATCCTAATATAATTTGGCGTCTGGGGAGTGTCTGAGCTGGGCTGGGCTGGTGTGTGTTTCTGCTGACTGCTCTTGTTTTGTGTTTATATGGATGAGTGGCTCTCTGGGAGAGCATTATGCATTGTTTTTAGCATTTAAAGATTATGTGCGCAGTGGCGGCAGAAGCATTAGACAAACAAGGAAATATGTCTTTGATTAAAATATCTTTTATCTCTTTATTGATTAAAAGGCTTAGTTTGGTAATAGAATGTATCTACTCCTCCCCTCAGGGCATTTTCTTTTCCTTTTCCTTCTTGTACTTATTGTTTCTTAGCACTGCCCCCCCCACATTCTCCTGCTATAGATAAGAGAAAATGTCCTTTGCCAGAAATGTTAAGTGCCATTATTTTTTCATTGTTAAAGCAGTATTAGTAGTTTTTCTGTTGCTTTTTCACAGTAGTTAGTTGTAATATTATGGTAAGAATTAGTCAAATGTACAGTCAGTACAAGTAGTTTCAGTACTTGTTAGTTTTTATATCTCTATCAACCCATGTAAGTTATAGTTTCACATTTTTCTTCTTATCAAAAAATACTGTAACGACAGCATGTTTAAACATTCATCCATCCATCCATCCATCCATTGCCTCTATCCACCGATCATTGTACAAGAGGTGGGGTCCACCCTGGACATGGTTCTGGCTAATAAAAAAACTTTGGCCCAACTTTTAT
>JAVKLF010000152.1:9283944-9299710 GCA_034783495.1 Millerichthys robustus | reverse complement strand
ATCCATCCATCCATCCATCCATCCATCCATCCATCCATCCATCCATTATCTTAACCCACTTCTTCCTTTTAGGGTCAGGGGGCTCACTGGTGCCCATATCCTGCAGTCACAGTGTGAGGGGCGGGGAATATTAATGGACCCCAGGAGGGAAAATTTTGTCCATATTAACATTTGTACTCTTGGGGACTTATGTAAAATGATGTAAAATACATTGGTAATGAAGGGAATGGCACCATTTGAACTACACTTGAAAGTGTGTGTTGTTGGGGCAGCATACAGTATAGAGGTGTTGCAATAAGTGTACTGGCAATTGGTGAGCAGGCATGTATGTATGTGTCTGGGTGTGTCTGAGTGTTGATTGATGGGCTGGCAGTGCAAGGCCATGGATAAGAGTGCAAACAAACTGGGTAATAAATGGGAGCGACAGAGCAGCGGTGATGGGGCTCTCTCCCAAGCCTCTGATGCATGCCGACCAGCACTGGCAGCCATTTGTAGTGGTGAAATGAGGACGCTGTCACCGGAATAAAGACAGTGCTCGTCTTAAAGTGGGAAAATACCTCTCTTTTTCTCCTACAATTTCACTCCCATGCATTTCTCTTTTTCCTCCTCTTTGCCTCTCCCACACACAGATAGAAACTCACTTGCACTGTAGACTTCAGCTCAGCAGGGGTGTAATCAGGGCAAGGCAGGGTGCTAATGTAGGCCATAATGAGTGCAGCTCGTAGTGACACATCACACACCACTGGCTGTGTTGGGTAAGTGCAGTGGTAGAGCTGCTTGTACCACACAGATACACAAACACAGGTGTAACTTCCAGCGTGGTGACACCTGGAGACCATATCACAAAAAGACAGAAAAGTAAAGGAAACCAAGCAGAAGATAAAAAAAAATGCTTTAGAGGATGGGTTTTGAAGAGTTACAACATTCCCAAAGCGCCACACATGCAGCATATTTTTAGAGAAAAGGCACTTTTGCAGTCAACTTTGCACACAGCACTAGTATTTTGCTCATGCCCACTATTGAGCATCCACTGACAACCACAGCAGCCATTTTTCTCTACAATTTTTTAGCTTTTGCCTTGGCCTTATCATCATTATACTTTGCGTGTTTGCTGAAAATGTTGAATTAGAAAGAGTGTCAAAGAAAATCTGAGCTACAGTTTTAGGAAACTTATTCCTTTGGTATTTAGATGTGTCATAAATGTAGAAATTTGGACCCAAGACTTAAACAATAACAAAACGTGTAGCCTATTCCTACCATACTAATGGGTTCAGTAAATCTTGATCATGACCTACCTTAAACCAATGATAGCTCCTTGTAATGAAGTATGTGTCCATTAAAATGTGGGCTCCTTTAGTGAAAAGACAACAACAACAAAAACACAAGTGATTAATGCAGCAAAACCTGTGCTCCAAAATGATGTTCCAGGATAAACTTATTTTTTAAAAATATTTCCAGTTGGTCTGTTATTGTATGTCGGCTATATCTGGGTGCACAATCTCTCACCGCTCTGACGGCCAGTGTTCTCTGTGCCACCCAGATACCATAGGTACATCCTGGCAGGACAATGGGGGCAAGCTGCATGTCCCTGATTTAATTATTATTTTTTTAGTTTGTGTGTATGTGTGTGTGTGTGTGTCTCTGTGTGTGTATGACTGTATCCAGCATGCATCCACAGCTGGTAGATGAGGAATTTGGGCCTGCACCTGCATGGGGATAATTAATGTGGACGGAGGGGTACCTACATAAATCAATGCCTCTTGCAGCCTCAACAGTACTTTGCTGTTTAGGGTCAAAATTTTCTCACTCTGCACTGGATTAATCACGCCCTCAAGCAGGGACGAGGTAAAGGTGGTACAGACAAAAAGTGTGTGTAGGTGTGTTTGTGAGGTTTTTGTTCTTTTTTTTCCTTCCTTGGTGTCTCTCCACCTTTTGTGTGTCTCCTCACCGAGGGGCTGTAAGGCTATTTATTCACCTCCACACCCCCATGTTCAGCATTGCAATCTCTTAAAGGACAAACAAAAGAAAAAAGTTGCAAAATGTCATGATTTTCTTCGCTGTATAATTAGCATCACCCTCGTGTGTACAGTGATGAATAGGGGAACCTTTTGTTTGCATTTGTCATGCTGCTGTGGCATTGTTACAGATGTGAGGCGCAAATAAGCAGGTGGTCAACACATGCAGGCATGGACATTGGTGCAGGCCTGCAATGAGATGCTTTTCAGTCCACTACTTTACATATATCTGGACCCTTATGAGACATTCTCATGGTCTGTATATCACAGCTTATCTTGCCTCTACTTGCTATCTCAGACAGCAGGCCTGCTGTTCTAGTCCAGTCTGCCACAGATATACAACCTACTCTGTCCACTCCTATCTCCCAGACTGATAGCCCCTGATTGATCTCATCACCTCCCTTATCTATTATTCATGCTACCTTTCATGTCCTAATGGAGGAAGGGCAAAAAGAGGAAAGGAGACACTACCTGTTTGCTGTGTGGCCAGCTGGGGTACAAACCTATGTATGTTACAGATTTATTTATTTATTTATTTATTTATTTATTTATTTATTTATTTATTTATTTATTTATTTATTTATTTATTTATTCTTCCATTTCCAAACATGTGTACACAGATCTTCTGATCTGTAAAATGGAATGAAATGGCTTTGAGATGGATGCCCCCGTGGGGCTCCAGAGACGGGCACAGGGACAGAGGGAGACGTGGTACTCAGGGCTGTTTTGGGCAGGAAATTAATGGTGCATTTTTTGTCTTTATAATGTGATTTAATGATGCAATTCCTCTAATAAAAAGAACATTTTTTAAACATTTATACGTTCATTTACGCAACCCCTTCTTCACAGACGGGAACCCACTGGGCCACTACAAACATCTCAGTCCTCTCACCCACTCAAAGTGCTGCAGGCCGTTTTTATTGCATTGTGATGGATGATTTCAGTTTGACATTTTTTACCACTGTGCAGCATTCAAATACTCCCCACCCCCCCATCCCCCACTCCTTCATTTGAGTGGAGTCCATCCTATATACACAAAGCCTACATCTAATGCATATTGAGTGTGTTTTGTAAAGGATCATTTGATTGTCTTGTAAACGATTCTTTGCCTCTCAGCTCCTCATTTAGTCACATTCCATCTCATTAAAGAAGAGGAGGAGAAGAGCAAACAACAAAGGCATTCTCTGAGAAATGAATCTTTATTTGACTTCAAACGGTTTGAATAACCTCAGAATATCTAGAGGTGCTCGGAGAGGTACAGTAACTTCAGAGTGACTTGCTCTTTCTCCAACTTTCTTGTGCCACTTTCATCCCTCCATGCGCCCCCCTCCCCACTCACCACCACCCTTCCCTTGTCTCTCCGACTCTGTAGTTAATGTGCAAGTGTATCTAGTTTCCTGAAGCGTTTAGCACCTTAGCCACAAAAACCTGGACAGGAAGCCCACTCTATTCGCAATGTATCAGTTGCTCTGAACAACACTCCGTTTACCTCCACATCCCCTCAATCTGCAGCTGGCTCAGCAGACGCCTCCCATACTCTCAAACGCAGGCGTTCAAGATCAAATTTGCGAATGCACAGGAGGCTGTTCCCGATGAAGCTTTTGCACATTAAATTTACTGTAACCAAGCAATTTTTCTCAGTGCCAGCATGTTAAAATACATTTACAAGTCCACATGCATGTACACTCAAACACACGCTCGGAGAGAATCTGACCTTGGCACCAGGGGTTCATCCTCCAGCCAAGCTGGCAAGTCAAATGATTCTGGCAGCCAAGACGGCAGCCCCAGACTCTGCAAGGCTGCTGCCATCTATTATACAGCAAAATAAACATATAGACAAAAGAGACATTGTTAAGAGTAAAAGAGAAGTACACCTATGAAATACAATGAAACTGTTCATTCATTTATATCTTTTGCTTGTGTGAGTAAATTCCAGATGTTCTGGTAACAACTTTTCTTGCAGAAGTGTGTGAGAGCGTGTACGTGACGCACATGATGTATACATTCAGATGTCTTTGCATGCATAAAGGTGTGTGTGTGTGACAAAGCAGGATTGGGTGCCTGAGGTGATGCCTTTGAAAGGCACTTTAGAAATTAAAGCAGTGCTACTGTTCTGTAATGGGGCTTAAATGATCCAGAAAACACAAGATATATTGAGCATTTAATGAAACACACAGCACACTCCTTAATTATGCTCACAGCTTTCCCAGAGTGTCTGTTAAATCTGCTTTGTGCTTTGCATATTCTGTTTATGCTTGTGTGTCACATTTTCAGACTTTTAGATTATTGAATTGTGTAAAGAATTTTTCCTTTATGTTTATGAAGATATCTTTTTTAAGGTGGTGGTTCTTTCTTTCTTTCTTTCTTTCTTTCTTTCTTTCTTTCTTTCTTTCTTTCTTTCTTTCTTTCTTTCTTTCTTTCTNNNTTTCTTTCTTTCTTTCTTTCTTTCTTTCTTTCTTTCTTTCTTTCTTTCTTTCTTTCTTTCTTTCTTTCTTTCTTATTATAAACAAAATAAACATTCTCCATTTGGACAGTTCTCACTGCATATACTGTAAGGAAACAACCTAGACATTTGAAACCGATTAATATAAACTAAAGCTTTGAAATGATGCAATAATCTGTTTTATTTGACATAATCAAAAAGGTCATTTTTTCTGTAATGTAGGTGACTTGTGTAAACATGACAGAGCAAATAAGCCCACAAAAGAATGACTAGTGTCACAGAAGCATGTTGCATTGTTGCTGTTTCACAAGACTTTTCTTGTTTTTTGATTATGGTGAATCATGGTTTGGTAGATTTTGGGAGATTTTATGAACAAATTCTGTTCAAAGAAACAACTCCCAGTGGCTGAATTGTGAAAATATTAATCTACTAATAATCCTGGTGAACTTTATGCGTTGTCTTGCTCAGCACTGGTCGTTTGGTGTCACTCAGCAGAGTTTAATGCAGAAAAGATCCTTTCTCTTGGAGTTGTTCTGTAGAGAACAGAGATGCAGTCACTTTCCTTCTCATTGTCTGTGAATGTCCTTTGTGGTTTGGCCATACATTAATAATGTAAGGGTAATGATCTCTAGACCAAAGGCCCTGTTCTGTCTTGTCTCCCCCCTCACACTTTCTCTATGACCCTCTCCCATGTCTATCTCTGGACGGGCCAAAGGAAGGGATGTGGGTAACGGGCGAAAAAAAAAAAAAAATGCTGGCTGAAAAGGGTCTGGTAGAGAATCAGAGAAATTCCTGGCAAAAAGCTGAGGACAAAGTTCTTCCTGAGTGATTACTTCAGGAAAAGTGGAAGGAAGCAAGGAATCATTCTGTGAAAACATTTCTTGTCTGTCTTTCCTTTCTTCTCTTCTTTCGTTTTTAAAGTTCTTTGGCCTTATGAAATGATGGATGGGGAACTTACACTGTGGCCTCCCATTTCCTTTTTCGTTATCTTCCTCTTTCTTCTACGCACGCACACACACACAAACTGGACTATGTTGGTGTGTGATGGATGGGAAGATGGCAGTGTGGCTTTAATGACACAGAACAACTGTCACTATTTATTTGTTTCACATCTTTATTTATACCTGTCTTATTCTAACATCTAAACATAGAAATATTTAGATTTCTTTTTAAAAAAAGAATAAGAAATTTCACTCAACTTAATTCTTGTGTTAAAATTTTGATTATGTTTACATTAACAAAAAAAAATTACATTTTTAAAAGCTTCAAAAATGTGGCATAAATTAGTTTTGAGTATTTGCATTGTTCCAGTGACCTAATGTCAGCATGTTTTTGTGTACGGAGTCTGCTTGTTTTTTGTCAAAATTCAAGTTGTGATGAATGTCAGACAAGACAGGAGTGATGGACAGTGTGTCCCTTACACAATATTACACAATGGTAATCATCCTCACGTTGTTCTGGGGTGGGGGTGGCAAAGATGAAAGCAAAAAGAGGAGAAGGAGTCAGATGAAGAAAAAAAAGGGGAAGTGGAGGCGATGAAGGTGGGCTAGAAAGCCACAAATAACTACCATCAATCATCAAGCAGTCACCGTTTTTACGTGTTAAAATTGCCCCTTATTGGCAGTAGCCAGGGATTTGCGCGTGCGTGCCTGTGTGTGTCTGTGTGTGTCTGTGTGTGTTTGCCCAAAACAGACTTCTCCCCCTTTTCTCACTGTCCTCACCTCTGCTTAAACTGACGCACAAACAACAACAGTTAAGAAATCACCCTCGTCAGCAGGAAGCTGGCAGGTGTGTTAACTCCCCGAGTACCAAATTAGGATGTGCAAAGATTGCAGAAACGCCTCGGCTCTCATATCTCCCATTTTAATCACAAACACACAAAACGTTTACCCGAGCCTGGAAAGAGACGCACCTTAGGCTTCAGCCAAGGATTTGCTGCAGATTGCATAGCAAGGCCTCGGGCTCCTGGTCTTAGAAAACAGGAGTGTGAATTGTGCCTAAGAGAAAACCTTTTAACCCACTCATTTATAGAAACCTTTTTGGCAAAACTGAAATTTTTTTTTTTCTGAAAGTTTTAAACCAAGTGAACATATGAGTGATGTTCTGTGAAGTTGTGTCCATTTGTCTCATGGTTTCATTTCAGCTTTTTAAAACTCTATTTTTACCAATCTGTTCAATAGAAAGTCTCACCGTCCTTGTTTATGTTGACATACTTTTATTCAGATGTGAGAGCGTGCGTGCGAGCGCAAGAAACACTTTTACCCCTTCTCATCACTGCAGCCTGAACGATTATAGAGATACAACACTAGGGGGCGCTCCAGGTTTATCTTGTTTGCTCTGGAGCTTTCCTGCTGCTCTCATCTCCAGGTGTTTGTGTGACTTTCTGAGCATGTGTGTGTGTGTGCATGAAGATATGACGCTTTTATCATTAACTGTGCGCCTCTGTTCATTACAACGAGCGGTCAGTGGTCAGGCATCTTAGTTACAAAGTGTCGCGTGATGATAGAGTTAATGGATGAAGGTTTTCAAAGACTGAAGTTCATCACTTCATATTTAGTCACTTAATGTCGTTGAATATGAACAAACCTGCTGAGTAGACATATGGGACCGAATAAATTGAATGTTTGCACAACACATTATATTTTTTAGCCCCTGTTTAAGTAATTAAACAAATGACACGATACACCAGCTCTGTAGTTAATCATCCACACTCTCTTTAGGTGTGCACAAAGGTCTCAATATAGTTGATAAAAAAATAAAAGCAAAATTGACTTATTAGCTTGTCTCATATTTTATTAACAAAAAAATTGTAACCATTCAGAAACACATTATGAAATAGCTCTTTAAGATTTGCGTATGTGTGTTTTAGGGTGTGTGTGGTGGAATGCTTCACACTGTTTTCTACAAATGCCATCACACTTACATTTCTGTTGTTGTGGAATTCACTTGTCTTTAGCTGAACAATGCTAATATAACCTATCAACAAATTAGATGCATATCTTGAAAAAGAACGGCATATCAAAACAAGTTTGAATGGCAAGAGAGAGAGAGAAAAAAAACAAACAAAACTAAACGCCCAGAGCCTTAAAAAAATAAAAATAAATAAAAAACTGTGGTGAACTCATGAAGCAATATTATCATTTGACCACTCAAAGTATTTGAATTGCATTCTGACGTTTGTGGCTAATAAATATTTGCCCAACATTATTAAAAACAAATTCCTCCAGTAGACTCATTCAACTGTAAATGATTTATATTCTTTTACACATTGTTTTGGTTTTGAAAGAAAAAAAATCCCCAAACAAAAACCATGGAAAACAGGATTTGTAACGTGTATTTTGAATAATGACTTTTATTGTCTTTTGTGCTGCTTTTAAAATAAATCCTGCCCAAAAACAAAAAAGGAGGAAACTTACTGTAGTATTTTTAAATCCAAGTGATCTAACTGTATATGTTTAAGAACTTAAACATTTGATTTTGTATTGTATTTTTGCAAACTTTTCCTTATTACAAAGATTTCCTTTTTTTTCCTGTCAGCTGGGAAATTGTTTAATCATCCAACAAGCCAACCCCAGCTCTCCAGATGTGTGGTTGCCTGGAAGCACCGGGAGAGACAGCGCTGATACCCGGGCTCCAAATGAGAGAGACAAGTAATCTGAAACACGGGTGTGTAGCAGAACTACCGTGCATCTGTTCATTGTCATCTTGTAGGGATGTTGACAGATGATACACCTGACTCTTCTCTTCTGTTCTCTCCTCTCCTCTTCTTCATCGTAACTGTCAGAGTGACTCCGGAAAAAAAAAAAAAAACCTTTCCACCACTCTGAAGAAAACGGGGGGAAAAGAAAAACACAGAAACGCGGCTGTGTTATTGAATATGTGACTAACACATTGAGAATCGCTCTGGGAAATCAGATTAAAAAATGAATTATTTATAAGGACATGCAATGTTGGTCTGACAGGGTGCAGCGAGCGGAAGAATACACCTACAATATACCCCCAAACAACATTACAAGTTGGATCATGACACTTCCTTCTGTAGTTATTCATTTTTATAATCTTCACAAATGTTGCACCTTTATATTCTGATATTGAAATACGACTCTTGGTGAAATTGCATAGTAAAAGTGTTTTATTATTTTTGTTAAAATAATATTACTTTTCTCCAGCTCTCGCTTTCATACTCGCCACCTAAAAGACAGTTTGATATATTTTCATAGAGGCTATAAACCAGGATATCAAATCAATGAAACAGCTTATTTTTGTTTGTGTTTCACCTCGTTTTGGTGCATGAGTCACGAGCTGTAGTTTGCAGAAAAACATACACGGAGGAAGAAAGGTTGACCAACTTTATTCACAACTGACAATAAATATTTTATTACTTTAGAATTAATAAAACAAAATTATATTATAAGTAGGTAAATATGAAAAGTTTCAAATCCGGAAACAGTTGTTCATTTCAGGAAATCAACAATTTTTCTGGACTCATTTTTTTTCCTCTCAAACAATCCTTTATTATCCCCTCACTGTATTTCCATTTTTTTAATCCTAGTTTCTACAAAAAAAGTTTTGCAGCTTTACTTACAGTTTTCAGTTCTTATTATGTTCTGTAAAAAAAATTTGAACCACTAATATGTTTTTTAGCAGTTATATCATCAACTTAATGAATCCACTGATCCCTCTGGTTCGTTTTCCCCCCCCCCCCCCATACAGTTTTAGTTTCCGTCCAGACGTAGATTCCTCTCTGCTGGACGGTCTTTCTGTCGCAGTCCCTTTCTGCCGCCTTCTTTCTGATCTCAGACGAGCGGCCCAATGTGCTGACAGGAGGGAAGTGTTTTGGCAAGATCTGTAAGAACCGTCTCTGTCTAAGTAATTACTCTTTTATCTGATCCTGAGCTCTGGCTCTTCAGTCAAAAAATGTTCCCCTTCAACTACTACATATGACTACCACTTCAACAACTACTTTTTCTTTCTCCTGTTCAGTCTGGCTCTTTGCTCATTCATATTCAGACTCCCCTATGTGGCCTCCAGTGACAGGTGTGGTGCTTGAGTCATGCAGGCCAACACAGGTGAACGCAGGCGAAGGAGGTTATGTCAGCGCCTCCAGCCCCTTTAACACCCCTCTCCCCGCTCTTTCGTGAGCCAAATTAAACATTTGGCAGCCCGTAGGGGGAACGCCAGGGAGTTTCCATTCTGAACACATAGAGGTTAGATACTGAAATAATTCTCATCTGGAAATAACCTTTCTTGACTTTTCTTCAGCAGTGCTTATCTAAACCCTTTTTGCCATTTTTACTTCTTTAATACCCACAGTTTTAGGTGACATCATTGGAGCCTTATTACACTTCCCAACCCCCGGATATGTGCGCAGAAACATGGTCAGCAAATACAAGTTGCTGGTCGTTCAGTTCTTAAAGACAACAAATAAGTTTTGGTTCAGTTTTTCAAGTTAAAAAGTTATTTTTTTCTGTTCTTTTTAAACAAAATTTCCCCCATCAAGGTAATGTTGCTTTTGAGCAAAAATAGACATTATACAGCATGTTTGTCTTATGGACTTTTCTCAACATGGGGGTGTCTTAGAACATGCTTCTACTCAGATGTAACATTTGCATATGAGCTCGGGGCTCACATCCACTCGAGTTCCTCAGAACCTCAGCTGTGAGATGGGACTTGGATGAAGAGCGGTAAGAATCCAAAGATGAAGGAGTAGGAGCATCAGCAGAAAGTTGTTTTTCTGTGGCCTGGAGAGTCTATGTAAAAGAGGATCTGTGGGTGGGAGGTGTCTGGTGTGAAAATTAAGAGGTAGACGCAGACTGGCCGGTTTTCTTAAGAAACAGGATGAAAACGGGAGGTGGGAAGAAAAACAAAAGATGCCATCTCTTTATAAGTTTTGATTGAGGCTGAAATGTGCATGTTTGTGTGTATCTGAAGATGATCCATGTTGGTTTGTTGGCGTGTGGGCGTGAAATGTGTGCATGTATGCCAATGCCTGTGTGTTTGTGAGTGTCTGAGGTATTAATCTTCTTTGTCAGGGCAGCCCAGATGTAGGGCCTTTCTAGAAGTACAACCCTGGACTCAGCAATCTGGTCTCTGGGAAGCAGGCACCGGGTGTAAGTGGGGGTTTTTCGAGTGTAGGGTGGGGTGGTGCTGGTTGTGTTACTAGTGATGGGCACACTAATGAAGGGGGCAACGAGGACAACTCACAGCAGATTAGCTAATGATATTAGCCTGAAAAGACCCCCACACCCCACCCCTCTCATGTAAAACCCAATAGTCACAATTAGTGGACGTTCTCCAAGGTTTCTCTGTGGCCTTACACACGTACACACACACTCACATGCACACACACGTTTGTACTTCTATCCCCATGGGGACTTTACCTTGACTTTCATTAATTTTCCAGTCATTTCTAAACCCTAACCCTGACCTTTACCCTTAACCTAACTTTTACCAGTACATACCTAATCCTAAACCTAATCCTAAACTCAGTTCACAGTTTAGTCCTAACTGTAACCCATGAGCCACTAACAGTATTTCTCCTGATGTGGACCGGGTTTTTGTTCTCGTAAGGAACAGCGGGTCCTCACGAGTTTGTGTGTTCTTGGAAAATGGTCGAAATTTGTCCCCACCAGGTAGCAAAAGCATGTATACACACTCACACACACTGCCTATACCACAAAGACACACATTAACACCAGCAACCACTTGCATTAAGCAGTGATGTAAGTCTTGCTCCGCATTAAATTATACTCCCATCCGCTCTTCCACTTCCTGCTCTGCCTCCACAGTTTCCTTCTTTTTTCTCCCCGCTTCTCCTCCTCTCCATTAACACCGCTCATGAGCCCCCTTCACTGTTTGCCCACTGCGAGAGCAGATGAACTAACATGTTTGCTCTGCGGGAAACAGGCGCTCACAGTCGCTCAGTGGGAGCGAAACCGGGGCTGCGGGCGAGCCGACAAACCCTATTCAAGACTTCGCTGATTTGCACAAGTAATCAAGCATTTGCATGCACAGCACTCACACACACATACACACATTTTCTTTGAAATGTGTCTAACACGCAAGCTATAGAATTGGTTAAAATCAGATTGATTAGTCACCTTGAAAAAAAGTGAAACATTTACAGGGTAAATATTCTAATATTTTGGAATTTTCTTGTGAAAAAAAAAGGCATATTTGTGTTTTGTGATGTCAATCCATCAAACAAAGTAACATTTAGACAGTGCCTCACATTCTTGGATATTATAATGGATGATTTTCTTTAGAAGCTCTGAGGGCTAGTCTGTGACAAGATTTCCTGCTTAAGTTGAGGTAAGAATTGTGAGTTATCAGTGTTTAGAAAGCGGGTCCCTTTGAGCACGACTAGATCACTTCATAGTGAGAAGCACCACTCATTCACTAACTTTATTTTTAATTATAGACAAATTCAGACATTCCCAACGAATATGTGGAACACTGCTTTTCATGTAAATATACGAAAGCAGAAATTCTGACCACCACTACAACTTGTCATAATTCCTGTAATTTCTTAGTAAAATTTTAAGCTTTGTCGAACCTGTCTCATATTACAGTATACCCCTCTAGTCACCACTTACACTTAAATACAAAACTAAGTTTTACTTTGATAAAAGTGTTTTAAAACCAAAGAAAACTCAAAAACCTTTATAAACTATAACTCAAAACCACTTTAAAAGATTGCTAAAAAGGTCTGTCTCCAAGAAAGCAAAACATAAAGCAATTAGTGAAAACTTTTGCTCAGTAATGAAGGGAATGTGAAAAATCTCTCTTGGCTTGTTATCCGCCCTTGTGCGCAGCTCTCCTCATCATAATACTCTTTATCCAACAGACCAGACAAATAATGTCGGTGTTGTATCAGTGAAACACTGTCTTTTCTCCTCTTTCTGCTGTCTCTGTCTAACTCTTTCCATCTGCAAGGGATTAAACCTAGAGCAGTTCCACTTTTCTTTCTCCCTCTGTCTATCATAGTGAAAAATTACCTTTTAGTCGTCTCCTTAATCGTGCTGGCCACAGAGCAATCAGACAGGAAATAATGACTTGGCGTCTGATGGCGCAGGCTCTGTGATGCCTTGCCTTACAGACAGCAAACGAAGGAGAGAGTAAGAAAAGCTCATATTGTGTCATCTTTTTTAACTACAGATGAAGGAATTCTGTTTGTAGAAATCAGATCTGTAGGGAAATAAAACTCTGTCTGTCTACAGTTGTGCATCCCACCTTTCTCATTCGCTTCAGTTTGAGACAAAGTTTACATCAATTAAAAAGACTAAACCTCTAATTGAACTCTAAAGGCAAAATTAAAACCAGAACTTGTTTTTGTCAAACTGCTTTCTAACTTCTTCCCTTGCCTAATTCGTTCTCCATTTTTATGACCCTGTGCGCAGTTCTGGTGCAGTTTGATTCTGTGTGAATTAATTGCTCCTCATATGGGAGGCGGCACATGATTAGTCTCAATCCTGATAATGGTGTGTGGCTTGGCCATTGGGAATAGACTGCCAATTTGCTCACAGCGCATCTGCCAAATGATTGGTGTTTACACGGCACATCCTCTGAGGCGTGTTTGTCACAATGCCACTTCTTACATCTCAATAACATACCTAATCCTAACCCAGCCAAAGGCACACCTTGGTAAGAAGCTATGTTGATTGTGATTTGAAGAACCAAGTGAAACTTATATGTTGTTATTTTTACCCGTTTAATTACTCCCCCTTTTCCGAACAATTTACTTTGTCCTCTCCCCTCAGCTCTTCCCCTCTTCCTTCTTCCTCTTCCTCTTCTCATCTTTCTAACACGGTGCTCCTCTTTTGCTGTCCCATTAATCACCCCTCTCTAATTAACAGGCTCACTGTTCCCAGTCTTCCCAGCACTCCCACTCCACACCTGGCCCATCCTTGCTGCCCAGCAGGCATGGAGCGCATCGCCACACACATGCAGATATGCACGCAGCATGAACTGGACTGCAGCTGGCAACTGACCACCGCAGAGCTGTGATAGGAAAATCATTGTGCTGCAAAAAGGTTTTATATTTGTTGTCTGTTAAAGACTCCTCAGTTGAGTCATCACCTTATTGTGGTGGAGTTTGTGTGCCTGAATAATCCTAGGAGCTTTGCTGTCGGGGGCAATAAAACTGGCCCCTGGTGGGGTCTCCCAAGGCAGATTGGTCCTAGGTGACAGGCCAGACAAAGAGTGATTCAAAATACTGGTGAATGTTCCAAATCAAGGACCTCTGTGTTCCTTGCCCGGACATGGGTTACCAGGGCCCCACCCTGGAGCCAGGCTTGGGGAAGGGGCTCATCAGTGAGTGCCTGGTGACTGGGTTCCTACCCATGGGGCTGGGTTGGGCTCAGCCCAAATGAGCTATATAGGTTTGTATTTTCTTGTGGGCCCACCCCCTGCAGAAGGGGTCATATGAGTCAAAGGGGGTTCCATAGCAGACAAGATATTTCATATTAGACAAGTGAAGTGTTACAGGCCTGCAATGATTAGGGTCTATGTTGGCCTGGTCTTTGATTAGGATGTTCAGGTTACATAAATGAAGAATGAATTGGTGTAAAATTGAATGTGGATTAAATAAGGAGTTGGAGAGTGATTTGGATGTGAATTCAGCTCACAATTTTGCATTTGGAGTTATTTTCAGAGTCCAGCAATCCATTTTGGTCTTAGCCTCACTTAGTCTAGTTGCTGTATTTCTCCAAACTAAGATTGTTCTAAGAGGTATCTGCTACAGGTAAGATATTATGTGTTCGCAACCTTTCCACATAACCCCACTCTAAAAGATCTGAACGGTTAAGGACTTTGTACCTAGAATTGCTGCTTTCTCTTTGTTCTCTGTCCATTGTCATCATCAAATATTATCTTAACATCTCATGAACCTTTTTTCTGAATCACTTTCCCCTCCTCCTTTAGTTCTTGCCATTTTTACAACTAATCTCACCCATGCTGCTGCCTTTGACTCATGTTCTATTTTCTTTTCCTTTTCCACCTTTTCCATATCCTCCCCTCTGTTAGCCAGGGTGAACATGGCAGTGCAGGAATGTCATCTGCCAGCACAGCATGCCCACAGCCTCGTGTCCACACACACGCCCACAGACTCTCACAAACACACGTTCAGCTTGGCAAGGACACCTTCCAGTGCAGGATACACCAAGATCCATGCTTCCGCCACTAGACCTCCAAAATCCCACGCATTGGACACACACAAATGCGTGCACACACACACACCCACACACACACACAATCACTCACACAGCCCTACTGAGTCACAAGCTTCATCTGTCTCCCAACAGGGGGAGCCGGGGAGCATCTGCTGCAGCCGAGACAAAACACTTACAGTAAGAGAGCAAATCATTGCAGCAATCATTCTAATCATAGACAAACAGAAGAAAGATGGCCACATGTGTGTGTGTGTGTGTTCCACACTGACTGCAAATGAATAAAATAAAGAAAAGCAACCCAGCTATTACATGCAAATGCACATTTTTGAGGTCTTTGGTATTTATTTATTTTTTTGCGGTTTGTTGAAACATGACTTTACCATATGTTTTAAAATAGTTTCAGATGTCCGGACCAAAAAAATGTTTAAGTGACTAAGAGCAATGTGTATTGATTCAAAAATACATGTAAGGAGAACGCTGTGGTTCTGTTTTGGAGAGGGTGATAGTGTTGAAAAAAGCTCAAAAGTTTTCAAGGAAAATCTGGCACAGCTTAAATGCAGTTGGCAAACATTTGTTTCCCTTAACAAGAGTCTCTTGTCAAGGTCAAGCAATTTTTTAAATTTCCAGATTTTGAAAAAGTGATTGACGTTTTCTGTTTTTCAAAACTTGACTCAAAAACAGCCTTTAACTGTTTCTATTCTCATACCTACAACCTGTTCAAAATACTGCAAATTGACACAACCTGGTCACTGAGGTCAGACGAGCACATACCCTTAGATGAACCAAGAACCAGATTAAAGTTTTATTGTTGCAGAATCTAAACTCAGTGGAGCAAACTGCTCTTTTTGCATTAGAATATCACCAATACTTAACACTTTCAGAATCTCTTTAGAGACTCATTTTTAGTTCTTAAAGTACAGAGTGCCTTTGAGTTTTTTTTTAATTAAAATTTTAGTCAGATCTGTATAAATGTATGTTTTATAAATGAGGTCTTTCTGTTGCTCTTCTTTTAATTGCTTTTTTATTATTTGCATGATTCTGGGTCTTTTATTCAAACAGCACTTCAATCAATCAATCAATCAATCAATCAATCAATCAATCAATCAATCAATCAATCAATCAATCAATCAATCAATCAA
>JAVKLF010000152.1:9268093-9278649 GCA_034783495.1 Millerichthys robustus | reverse complement strand
ACACACACACACACACACACACACACACACACACACACACACACACACACACACACACACACACACACACATGCCTTATAAACCCATGTGTAACTTTTAGAGCTTTTCACAAAGTCCTGCTCTTACTGTATTCATGAGCAAGACTTCAAAACTTCTCAAGGCCCCAGTTATTCTTCAAAGAAATGTGTCCATAAATAAACTTTAAAAATAATTAAAATATGTTTAAATATCAAGCACTTATTTCACCCCATTTTTAATTTAATTTTATTTTTTTTAGAAATTGAGCCAAAAAAACAAGAACATTCTTTTGAATAAAGGAAAAGTAATCAAGGTTTTGGCTCACATAGAAACCATAGTTCAATAGTTGAATTAAATAGGTTCAAAGTGATTGGCTCACATGTCCACAACTACCAAAAACAAAACAGATGAAAACTGAAGACATTTTAAAAAAGAGGTTTCTGTTAATCCCTCTGGAGTAAACGTGCTACAAAGCAGGCCTGTTTGGACAGACGTGTAACTGACCTCTCCTGGTCTGTCAGTAGAGGGCGATCTATCCTCAGCTGTACACTCAGTGTGGATTTAGGTGTGCAGATATTTGTCTGTGTGATTAGTTAATTTCACAACACAGTGGTTGTTTTCATGTGCTCTAATTACAGTAAAACACAGTCTTTTAATTTCTTTGTCTTCTTCATAAAACTTTTTCTAAATTATGTTTTTTCTAAAGCACATTTTGATCCCTTAGTTATGGACTTCATATGATTTGTTACACTCTCTTACTGCCTCTTAACACCTAGAGACAGATGAACTAAAATGAATATTTACAATCATTGTGTAAATGCTTTTAATTGTATTTGAATTGCGCTTTAAACAAAACAAAAGCCATTTGCTTCTGCAGCATATATGTAGCTTGTGATCTAAATTCTTAATGAAATCACATTGATCTAATAAACTGCTCTTTAGCCTTCTTATATGCAGCATCTATTTTATTGATCATAAATTCCACTTTGAGGTTGTTACTGATTATTTTGTTGAATGTGTGAAAGATGGGATGTAAGTGTTGCAAAAATCCTTTTTATTCATAAATAAGCAGTGCCTGTTGAGGGTGTTTATTATTGAACTATAACTATGGATCACCATTACACACAATTTAAATTTTTACTTCAATGAGCAAATTAGTGCATGTGAGGAATAAAAACTCTGTTTGGTGTCACAGTTTCTAAATGCTTGCCATGCGTGGACTGGTCAGACATCTAACCTCTCAGTCACATTTGTTTTCTTACGGTTATAGTTTTGATTTCAAACATACTCTCTACCGCCTACTAGACTGAGGTGACATCACTTTTAGCAGACTGCACCAAGAATTTTTGAAATGTTAACTATATTCTGTTTTAAAACGATCTTTTAGTTCCCCCCTGACCTGAAAACAAACTTTGACGTGTGACGTTCTCTTAAACAAACAGTTTTGTTTTTAGGACAGTAGCAAGTATCAGTACTTAAAAATGAACTTAAATTTATTACATTTTTCATTGATGTCCTCTTGGTTCTGCTTCTGTTGAATTATAATCAGTGTGTTTGATTTTTTTGATGCATTCATTATAAATACAGAAAAGTGTGTTCCACGTGTTTTTATAGATACAGTGTTGCCAAAGAACCAAATTATTGTTTTATTAAACCAGGCTGTGTGCAGACATTTGCAAGAGGAATGGGCCTGTGTGCAACAATGCACAAGTCACACTTTCTCATGTCTTCATTCTTCACTGAACTTTATTCAGTCATCAGTATAACTTTAATACCTGTACATGCAAAACAGAGTTTCCTGCACAATGAATATTATCATCCCTATTGTGATCACATCACACATCTATTACGCTTTTATCAGACTGTGTTGAACCTCCTGGGACCCCCAGACCATTGTGTTTTATATTAAATACTGTTAAAAAATACTCTTTCCATGCAGCTGTGAAGTGATTGAACATCCTGCGCTTGCGCACCCTAGACTGAAAGCACGGTGACTTTGATACAAGTTAGAAAATGGGCTGCTAATTTTTGCAGCAATTTATGTAGTAAATGTAGCATATTTGCATTCAGATCATTCTTCACTGTGTTAGAGCAGGCTGACGTTTTAAAATCTGTGTACATGTGGGTGTACAGGTGTGTGGATGTCTCTGTGTGTGTGTGGTGTGTGTGTGTGTGTGTGTGTGTGGATACATTGAAGAATTCAGGATGACAGAGAGGTGAGATAAGAGTCTGGTAGGAGCATGTTCAGATTGCCTTCAATTAGTGCCGTCCAGCAGAGACAAGGTGAACAATGGTATATAGATTGGTGCTCCGCTGGACTGGAGACTGCACAAGATGGAGTGTGTGTGTGTGTGTGTGTGTGTGTGTGAAAGTGAGAGAGTGAGTTAGAGAAAGTGAGGTTAATGACAGGCTACTCACAGACAGATAATCTGTCTCCCTCTTTCTCTTTGCTTCTCTCTTTGGGTATAATCAGTTTCTTTCCACTCGCCTCCTTGCAGTCATGATAATTATTATAACAATTAGCTTCCTTTCCTGTCTGCCTTGATGAAGTGTCCCACTGAAGTCTGAACGACGCTGTCTACCCGTTCAGTTCTAATCCATCCTCTCAGCCAGGTGTGTTTCTACTGCATCTAATCCTCTGACATACCAAACAGAATTCCCCCCCATTTTCATTCTTAAACTTTGTCTTGTTTAAAAACAAACAGAAGTCATTCAAACTTTGAACGTGACTTGCACTGATACAAACACAAAACAAGGTAAAAACAAAACTTCCACCTTATGTAAACTCTTTCTGGCATGTTATTAACATGAAATCTGAGTAAAAATATTTATACTCATATGAGCTGACTGCTGATACACAGTATTAGTAATCAAAGCTGAAAATTTGTGTTTGAGCCATTGTCATTTTATTTTCCAGCTACTTGGACACTTTCAGAAAGAAACAGTTATGACTGCCTGGCTAGGAGGGACAGTTATTAAGTTAAATAGACTTTGTTTAAAAGTCTGTCACAAAAGACAACCTATTTGGCTCTGGATCTCATGAAAAGTTTGAGTTACTTTCGAAATAAAAATTACACACAACAGACAACAGCTTCACAACCTTCGGAGAAGCGTACTAAAATTAAAACAGCATAAAAAAATGCTACAATGGATTCTAAAGTTCAAAATATCTGATAAACAGTTACTTGTGTCTTGGTGTTTTTTTTTTAAGTTCTGAGCAACAAGTTGCAGTTTCCAGTGAGGTAATATTAGTATTGTGGAATCTGCCATGAGATTATTTTTAGAACAATTAAGTGCTCTGTTCACAGAAAGGCTTTATAAAACATTACCCAAGCTTTTTTTCTGTGGGAGAAAGCACAATGAAGTGACTCAGACATCAAACCTTCAGTTTACAATGCCTCTGTTACAACTGTATTCTAGTTTTAGTTTTAGGAAACTGAGAAAATTTGTAAATTTCAACAACAACAACAACAAAAAAAAAAAAAAATGGGAGAAAGTTTAATGTGGTGTGTATGATTTTGTGTCTGCTGCTCTGGTGTATAACCAGGCCTATTAGGCTGAAGCTCTGTGTTGTCAATCACAAGAGGAGGGGGTTGGTATGCAGATACCACTTGCTGTCAACAGACCATAGGAGAATGGATGCCTTAGAAAGCCATAACTATGATAAATTTACTCTTTCGATCCTCCGAGCCCCCCCTCTGTCTTTTTCTTCTCTCTCACTAACACATTGTGATAGACATGCATGCACATTTCACACACAATACTCCCCTCCCCTCCCAGAAACCCAATATACTACCTCTGGTAGGTCCCCCCGCTCTTCCAGTGGCAGTCAGTGCATGTGTGACTAATGTATGCGGTAAAGCTGCTTGCTACCATGCCGCTCACAAGCCCACCGCCACCCCAATCGGCCCATCCATCTCTGCGTCCATACCGGAGACCGCATTCAAATAAATTTGTCGCTGTGCGTTCATGAAATATTGATATCAGCAGAGAGGGAGATGAAGAGTGAAACTTTGGGATAGTAAGATCAAAAGGTTGGACTACTGCAGGAAGAAAGCTTCAAGTAGGAACAGGAAGGCTGTGATTTTTTTTTTTAGTAGAGGCCAACAGGGGCTTAATAACAACACAAAGTGAGTCTGTTTGAAGATAGATGTTTCCCAGAGGTTCATGAGCTTTGGAATCAGACATCCTAGAAGAGGGCATTCAAAACAGTCATTCAATAAATCAACTGTATCAGTAATCAAAGAATAACAGCTTTTTCTTCATGCTTAGATTCTGTTTATGTATTTACTTAAACTGTTATAGCTTAAATTACTTAAGTTCAGAATTTTGGACTGTTTGAAAGAGCAATTATGAGCAGTCAGTAGCTGCTCCTGGGGGATCCTAACATGTTCCGAGGCAAGAGAGGATATAAAACCCCTCTAGCAAGTCTGCCTTAGGGTCTTTTCCTAGTGGGACATGCTAGGAAAACTTCAAAATAGAAGCGTCCTGGGAAAATCAAATCGCCTAACCACCCCAACCTCAGATATTTTATGTTTCCAGGAATTGACACAGCCAGCGACCCTTCTCTGCCTGCCAGGTAGTTGTACAGCACCTGACTTCAATGGTTCTTCTTGCATGTGCTGGGCCTTTGTGGAGGTGACATCCTGTTCTGGCTCCAGGGTGAGGTTTCCTAAGGCGATTCATGTTTATCTATCAAGGTTGTTGACTCTTTCTTGGTCTGACCCCTCCTTTGAATCTCCTTTGCCATGGGAGACCCTACAAAGGACCACAGCACCCAGACAAAATAATTAAGTAATTAATAGTAATTTTACTCATTTTGACTATTCAGCTCTACTCATTGTAGGTATTTTTTAAAGTTGAAATGTGTTACTTATTTGACTTATTCATCATCATGTGTAATAAAAATGAACAGAGGGCGATATTAAAAAGGCCAATCACAAATATTTCATTGTGAATGATTGATCAGTTGAGTTTTGCTTTACTCATCTGAAATCAAATGCAGATAAAAAGTGACAAAGAAAAAAAAATGAAAACATATTTCCAATTAAGGTGAGTCAGCAACCTAAGTGTGCAGTATAACAGGATGGAGGCGTTTTCACAAGATGAGAATGTTCTGTATGAACGGCGCAAATCTCAAATCTCCTAATTAAGAGTGCATAAATCTGGTTCTCAGATCCAAGACATTTTCTTCCACAAAGCCTGAGTACAAGCTGAATGTGGCTTAAACTTGAACAAACAGCTAGTTTTGTCCACTTACTGCTTGTACTCTTGTGTGTTGGCAGGTTTTTGTCTTTTTGTGTGGTGCATAACACACCACAAAGGTTCATAAATATTTAATATGGGAAGAAGAATGAATTCTTGAACGGTGAGTTCATGTTCTTTTGTAATTTTGATCTGTGCGCTTCTACTCTTCGGATATAAATTATACCCAAACACAACAGAGCAGCACGGTACAACCTGTATTACCTCCAGAACATTCTGTCCAATTGCACGTGTCAAGGCAAAGAGACAGTTTAGTGCGTGCAGACTTATTGACTGTTGATAATTGTGAAGTGCCGTTGTAATATGCTTTTTATTGTCTGATGTTTGGTCATGATGGGGGAACAAAACAGAATGAGGGGGCTGTCAACAAACGTGACTCATCGTTATAGAAGCATTCCTTCGTTCTCTGTCCTCTCTCGTAAACACACAATTCTTGTTTTCTGTTCCTCCCTCCCACCGCATCCTTCAGAGTCCATTGCACCTCCCTCACGCTCCCTCTGCCTTGTTGTTTTCCATCCATCTGTCTTTCCCTCTGTCCCTTGTCCTATCAACAAGATGAGTCACAGGACTGCCTGTGTCAGGGGCTAAATGTTTAGTCCTCTTGTTTTGGCCCTCAAAGCACAAACAGGCAATGAAAAATGTGATCTAAACAGGCCAAACACGAGGAGGATGATGCTGTAACTTTCCACCTCTATGGTGAGGCGTTTCGTGCTGTATGTGGTCAGAGATAAACACAGTGTCAACAACAGGGGGGAGGCATTTTGTGCTTAGTGTGAATGTGATGATCCTCAAGGCCGAAAAACGAGATAAGAGAAGCTAACTGATGTTTGACACAGTTAGTCATCTGTTAGACGGGTACTTGATGATTTAGGGGAATATGTTTTTCATGACCTTTTTTTTAAAAATTGATTTAACTATTAATGAAATTGTACATAATTTATTTCTGTTTTGTTTCTGGTACTTGCTTTTTGAAAGTTCTGAAACTTGGTTACAACTCCTGTTTCATGTCAAATAGACAATGGATGGCTAACAGGTAAACAAAGGCAGCATTAACAGGCTAACATTTTTATTTAACATTTAACATCTATTTCTCCCTTAGGTGCATTTAAATAAATAGTTGATATTAACCTTGATTTCATTAGCCAAGTACTTTTACTGTCCCACAGGGCAGTGTTTTGTTGGGGCAGCAGAAACACTTTCTATTAAAAAAAAATTATAAAAAACATAAAAAAAACATTTTACATATTTTTCACTAAAACAGTATTTTGCTTCTGTACATGCATCTGTGGCACATTCTTATGTTTGGGCTTGACTCAGTGAAATGTCCTTAACCTGAGCATTCACAGAACTGAATGGATTGAAAAAGTGTGTGTGTATGTGTGGGGAGTCTAGTTTTTCTCAGTGCATAATACACTTGAATGTGAGTGTCTTATTTATTAACTTTTAAACTTTTTTCCTGTTACAGGTATTTTACTCCAGAGAAGCCTGCTTAGATATCTTCATTCTTGGTCAAACAAAAAGATGAATGAAGTGGACTCTTATGAGTCATGACACTTTACTATCTAGACAAAAAAAAAACATCTCTGTCTCAACTTCAACCCCTTTCTCTTATTCTATCTTTTCATTTATCCCTTTATTCCATCTTATTTATCCATCTCTCCCTCTTCCCTTGAGCTGACGCACACGCAGACGTTTCAAGTCCTTCCTAAATCACTGTTTGACAGAAAGAGGGAAAGAAAAGGGAGATAGAGAGGGAGAGATAAAAGGAGCAGAATGACCGAGAGGAGAAAAAGAGAGGGATGAGGGTTTGAGCATACATGGAATGAACCTATCAATCCAGTGTGCCTATTATCCTGTGTGAAATGCCTCTTGCGAGCAGACGCCTAGTTAGTGTGCCTGTTCAAAATTAATAAAATGCCAGCCGAGTCTGGGCTGAGACTCCGACAGGCTGCGTTATTGATTAAGTCATGTCACAGGAATGGAAGGCTCTGCCATTAAAAGTACAAATTATGCAGTGCGTTTAGCCATGCCTCTTATTCATGTCGGAGACAGGCAAGAGTCACTGAAAGAATGGAAGCCTGCTTCATTTTCTTACACCGTCTAGTGCATCTCGTTCACTATTGTAAGGTTCTCTTTGTTGTATTTAGGATCCTAATAATATGAAGTTGTTTGAAAAGAGGTTAGCCTGCCCGCGTCTGGAATCGGCCCCGAGACGAGACAGCCAGGGAAAGACAAAGACGAGGATGAGAAAGACTGATGGCTTTGTCATGTACTTCAGGACAAAGAGAGCTCACAGGACTGAGTGGAAAACGCAGACAGAGTGAGATGCAGTTAAACACAGAGATGATGCAGAGACTGTGAGTACATTTTAGGAGTAAGAGCTTTCAGTGAAAAGATGTCATATAACAAATTTAATGATATTATTTTGACTCGCAGCCAAATGGCAAAGCTTCAGTGGGGAGAGGGATGTAGGGAACGGTTCAAACGAGGAGAAGTTGATAGAGACAAAGTCACGGAGTGAGGCGGAATAATTTACAGGTAGTGTGAGTGTTATAAGTCTTCTGCGTTGCAGCTTGCAGAGACTGGAGCAAAGTGTAAGGCTTCAATCAGAAGGCCTCTTCCCTGCTGTTTTTCTGTCTTGCACAAGGCACCATGGAAGAAAACACAGGTTGATTTCCCCCTTTTAAGTGTCTGCGTGTTGTGGTGGTGGATGGGTTGGGTGGCAGTGGCAGAGGGAGATAGATAGGAGGGAAATGAGATGGGGATGTGTCAATAATTTATAGGTAGTGCTGTGTGTCAGAAGGGCAAAAAGAGGATCCTAAGGCCACCACCGTGGCTCGGAGCACAGGCTTATGTTAACACAAAACGCACACCTTTTACACACACATAGACAACCAAAGGCATATGCAAATGAGCTTTTCCACATATACATACACACACATGCAGCACACACTCTTCTGCAGACACAAAGCAACAATCGTACTGGAAAAAAACAAAAAACAAGACACGCAGCCACACTTCAGTCATCTGGCAGGTCATTAATTTCATGATGCAAAACCAGAACTCTAGATGAAGAGATGGAGAGGGCGGAAAAATAAGGTGATGTGTAACCACGTGTGTCCTGATCTGTGCAAGGAGCATCCACAGAGAAGGCCCCGTGTTTATGCATTTGCAAGTCTTTTTGTTGCTCTGGTTGTTATTGTTGTTGCCAAAGCACTAAAGCCACAGCACCAAACTATCAGATCTCAGATGTTAGAAGAAGAGAGTTTTCTGTGTGGCAGCTGCTTTGTTGTATGATTTATCACATATCAAAAGTCACAACTGAGACTTTGGTTGTCTCTGATGCTCAGGTGGACAAACGCTGTCATCCCCCCCGTTCTCTGAATGAGGTTTCTCGTCTGAGCTGTGACACTTCAGTTAGGCTATTGAGATAGTTGAAACAGTCATTCGGAAGATTCAGCTCACCTTGAGGCGAGAAAAGTAAGTCAAAGCAAGGTATTAATGCATGCAAAAAAACTTTCAAATATTTTGAGTAAAAGAGCAATGAGAAAGTGTATGAGGCAGAAAGGAATGTTGGACTAATTAATCTGTTAATCGGGCCTATTACGGAACAGATGCTGGAGAAATAAAAAAAACAAACAAACAAACACTCCTTCGCCTGTTTCTCTCTTTGTTTATTTCTATATCCCCTCTTGCTCGTCTGAAGGACCTATTGGCAGTCAATCCATGCTTTCCTTTTACTTCTTGGCTAAAGAGCCATTTGTGGCTAATGGCTCAGTGTGAGGCAGGCAGACTGCCCCCTTGGCAATGCCTGCTGGAGGAGCAGAGGGCTTTAAGATGGCACAGAGCAGTAAAAATTGTTAGCTGAATAAACTGCAGGAGGAGATGAATTAGCTTTATGGCCCTCCATGCACACCACTTTGCTTAACATGCTGTGGCAAAAGCAGGGAGTTATCAAATGTGATGTGATTAGAGAACTAGAATTTGATCGTTTTGTTTATGTGCCAGTCGGCGTATGCTCGCTACACTTAGCTTTTGGGTGAAACGGTCCTAGATGAGGAAGAGCAGTCTTTGGTACGAGCAGACCGGCGGTGGGGTAGCGAGGATGGGGTGAGGCGGAGGGGAGGTGGGGGTGTGAGAGCTGAATCAGCGGGTAGCTCCGCTAATCGCCGCGGCTCATCTGTTAATGGAGTTAATGAAGAATGGGAGCGAAGCAAATGCGCTGAGATGAGAGAAGTTCCACCACACTGCATAGGCTGCTGCTCTCTGTGCGTCTGCTCCACACACAGTCGCGTCGACACAAACACATCCTTAACACACTCACCGGCTTTTTATTCCGTTCACTTGTCCTCCTGCTGTCCCGCTGCGCTCATCACCTTTTTCAGCACCTATTGACATACTTGTTTTTGCAGCCTCCTACACCTATAACCATAATCTGCAGCTTTCGCACTCATCCTCCCACGCTAACACCCTCACAAACGTATACTTGCACACTTTCCTCGCCTGTCCTGTTTCCATATGTTCCTTTTTTTTTGCCTCATGAGGCACTCATCCCCCACCTCCCACTGTAGACCCTCCACAGCTCTCTCGTGGCGAGATAAATTGTGACAACTCTGTGTTTACGTGTGAGGTGAGGAGATATTCAGCGATGCCGTGCAGACCTCTTACATAGCTGATAAGGCTGATGGGATGACACGTCCCCTCAGAGACACATACAGCCACTGCTCACTTGTTACAGGCTCAGTAGCACTTATTAGCAATTTATTAAACACTTGTTATTGACACAGCAGGTAGAGCTAAATGTAGGTACAGTTTTTCAGCACAGTTAAAATACAGTGCATATCTCAGATACTGCAAAAATAGTTTTAGATTTTGACGAGTAATAATGTGTGATGGTAGGTCGGAACAGGAGATGGCTTGTCCACAGTAATCAAAACATTGCTCTGGTCCATTGTGGTGAAGATAGAGCTCAGCTGAAAGGCTAAGATCTCAATTTACTGGTCCATTTATGTTCCAGCTCTTACCTGTGGTTAGGCAGAATAGATCATGGCTGTAAGAAGAAAATCTTCATACAAATGGCTGAAATGAGCTTCTTCTTCTGTAGGGTGGTTGGGTGGGGTAGGGTGGTTTTAGAGATAAGGTAAAGAGCTTCGTCATCAGTAGGTGGTTTGGAATGAAGCTGTTGCTCCTTGGCTTTAAAAGGAGACAGCTGAGGTGGTTTGGGCATCTGATTAAGATGCCTCCTGAGCACTTCCTTCTGGAGTTTTCTAGAC
>JAVKLF010000152.1:9248217-9258705 GCA_034783495.1 Millerichthys robustus | reverse complement strand
TGTGTGTGTGTGTGTGTGTGTGTGTGTGTGTGTGTGTGTGTGTGTGTGTGTGTGTGTGTGTGAGAGAGAGAGAGAGAAAGAGAGAGAGAGAGAGAGAGAGAGAGACTGGGTGTTACAATTGAAATCTCACATCTGGCTGCTGTACAAAAGTTTATATCTGCCTTTAATGACCCTGAATAATTCTTTAAGGCCCTGTGGAGTGACATTGTCCATTTGTGCAACACCCTACCTTTTTCTTATCCAGTTCTTCCAATTGTATGTTTGGTCTTTTCTGTTGCTCTGTTTACCGTTAGACATCTTGTAATGGCAGGTTTTGAATTTCTAGTAGATCATGCGAAACAACCCTGAGGTCATTGTCTGTCAGGCTGACGTCCTCTCCTTTGCACTCTCTGTTGTGTCTTTTTTTTGTTGTTATTATCTGTTCCTTGTTACTCACATTGGCCTTTTCTCCTTGTGCTCACAACCTTGAACTGTAGATGCAATACGAGCTAACTGCTTATGACGTACATGCTGGGAACTCCTTGTTTTTGTAGCAGATGAGATTTTAAGTCTGTTGGCTCTGAGTGGAATACTAACACACCTTTTTTGGTTCTGCTGGTGTAAGGAATATCTCTGTTCAAGGCTTTTTAAAAATTAGATTTTGTCTTCCTGCTCTTTCTTCCCATGAAAGCTTACAGAAGCATCGTTCTGTCGTCCACCCATTAATGTTTCTAAAACACAAACCCTTTTTATTACTGCCTCAAGGCAGATGGAGCTATAAGGAAACAGAATCCAAGTGTAAGGGTAGGTATGTAAATGAGCCCTCTGTCACAGTACTCAACAATATCTGCTGTGCCCCCTCTTTTCTCCCAACAATCAGTGAAAAGGGGAGAGGAAAAACTGGACAGCATTGTTCTTCTTGTCCAGTTGTCTCAGAAATTAATTAATGAATTGATTATGAATGAGTAAGTGAGTTAAGAAAGAGGGGTTTGGGATTCTTTCAGTGTTAACATAATTACAATTCTCTCGCGCTCTCTCTTTTCTTTCTTTTTTTTAAACGAAGGGACGGGGGCCATTTCTCCCGCCTCTCAAATGGTTTTTATCGTCTTCAATTTGGAAAAGAAAAGCTGATAAAAGCCTTTATAATGCTTTAATTTGGCATCGATTTGCATGAATCTCCCTCAGTAATTATCAACTTACTCCCCCGCCCCTCGTGGATGAGTGAAACAGTAGATCGTGATAAGACAGTTTGAGAACGTGTGTGTGTCTGTACAGGGTGGGTGTATATTCGGCTCTCTATCGTCCATTTTCCTATTTCCATATCTCATTCTTCTGTCTTTGCATTGGAAAAGACGTGGAGCGAGTGATGGCTGCATGGCAGAGGGAGAGGGAACAGAAAAAAAAAAAATCCTAAATCAAAGCACTCAATTATAGGCCTGCAGTAATTATGGGAGCCCTTGAATTGAAGTGCTCTCCGAGGAGAGATGGATAGATATATGGATGATGCATGAGGGGCGGGACAGATAGGTAAATAAATGAATATGCCACACAGAAATACAATGTAGCCTCCGGGCTTGAGATGACATAAATACATGAATTAATCGATAGGTCACAAACCATCCCAATGCAATTAAAAGGATATTGAGTGCAGTGGAACCACTTGGGTTTGGAGGTGGGCTTTGGCAGGTTGCACTGGGCCAGAGACCTGACCTGTTGGAGGTCCTCACTAGTCTCTGACCGGTGGTGAAATGCTTAGGGTCAGTCTATAAAGGGATTTGAGTCTCTGTGGGGCCTTTTATAAATCAGACTGAATGACTTTTATCAACTATCACAGTAAACCACTCCACTGATAATACTTTAACAGTCTCAAAAAAGAAGTGCAAAAAGTATTTCCTTTTTTATTCCTGTAGGATTTTATTTGGATTTAGTTTCATTTAAAAAGCAAATAAATACTTTCATCTTTTTTCTGTCGTATGTTTTGACTTTATTGAACGAATTCATCTTATTTGCATTTCTTCTTATTCCTTTTATAATTTCCTGTCAAAGAACTGTGTTTCTCTCTCTCTCTCTCTCTCTCTCTCTCTCTCTCTCTCTCTCTCTCTCACTCTAAATAATAAGCACATGCATGCTGGTGCTTTGCTGTGCTTGTGTGTGTGTGTGTGTATTTTAGGTGTCAGAGTGTGTATACATGTGTGCCAGCTTGCGAATGACTGGCTTGAAAATCCATCCTCATATTAGCACATGCAGGAAGTTTGTCATGGGCCCTCTGCTGTGCCAGAGCTCATTTGAGTTGAGGTGAAATTTATCACAGATGTTCCTCTTCCCTAACCAGGCCTTGCTGCCAGAGACGACTAACAAAAGACTCATCTCTGAATGGATATTACTGTAAAATCCAAAATGTAGAAACAATAAAAAAAGCAGCCTCCTTTTTGATGGTTCATGACCCACAAAAATGTGATTAGAATGAAAGTGCAAATATATTTAAAGTATTTAAAATTCAGATTTGTTAACTGATGGAGGAATAGATTAACCTTGTTTTACTTGTATGTGTGAAGTTGGCTGTGTTTGCTTCGGAGCTTCCATAAACATGTGTCTCATTATGCCCAACTTATCACTCGTGTATGTCTTGTCTGTGTTAAAGTCAGTGCTAAACGGCTAAATGGATGGGACACTCCCGTACCCACAGCACGGTGTTGGGCCCTATCTCTGTGATTAATGTGCTGCCGTCTGGGCTGACAGTGTCAGAGGGAGTGATGCTTTGGGATGAGCTCTACCTCTATCTGCTGATTTACTGGCTTCCATTTCCACTGGTGTAAAGACAATCTGCATGGAAGGTCAGTCGCCTCCACATGCACATTAGTGTCTTCTAATCTCCATTCGTCAGGGCAGCTTCATGTAGGCTGAGACTGGAGTTTATCGACGAGATTCTTCTGCAGAGTAAAGCCATGTAAATACACTTACATTTAAAAAAATAAAATGTTATGTCACTTTTAACTATGTTTAGAATGGTTGGCACACAAACACAAACATTTCATTCAGTTAATAAAGTAGGATTTTAGTAGTCTCAAGCTGAAATGAAGATACTTTTAGCGATTGTTGTGGCATGTAAAACATGTTACAATTCCTGATAAATTCTGAAGGTACTTCTTATACGTCTTATACATGACTACCTACCCCTTTCCAATGTCATCTATATTCTTGCCATGTCACCTTCTGTCTTTTTCTCACCGAGATGAGCTCATACTTTTTAACTTTTTTAAGCGTTTTACTCATTGTCCTCTGCAAGCATCGGACTCTCGGTCTACCAGTCTCTTAGCTCCTGGAGGAAGAAAGTGCAGTAGACAGGTAATCTTTTAATCTCCCCCCAATCTCCTGTCTTTTTACTCTATTCTTTCTTAAAACATTTCATATTCTAATCGGCTCCTCTGTGCATCCCATCCCCTGCAGCACAGCTTAATACTGGCCCACAGATCCATCAAAATCACCAACAAACTGAGATTATTTCATCCCCCCCTCTTCGTCTTCACGGTTTTTAAATGCTTTTTGGGAATTCAAATGCATATTTTACATCTTCTTGTTCTTACCTCAGTTTTTTTCTTGTCCCGCCTATTTTTACTTTCCTCTTCATCTTTATATTCTATTTCTGCACCCCCTACCCCCATCCTTTCTTTCTCTCATTCTTTGCCTGGAGGTTAGCGCTAAACGTGCATCATTCAGCGAAAAACAAAAGGAGTGAATTGATTGGGTTATCAGCTGCTGCTCTGGTGGACCCTTTGATCAGGACTGAAAAGCAGGGCTACATGTCAGAATTCTGCTTCAGCAGCTCTTTCCAGAGTTTTACAATTACTACACGCCATGGTCACATCCAAAGTTTCCCCTTCCTCTCTCCCCCACAGTCCTAGGGTTATAGCCTTTGGCGGTGAACGTTATTACAGCTCATTCAGCTTTGTTCCTTCTGTGCATTCAGCGGAGGTATTCTGTTAGGGAGATGGGCTGCTGCAGTAGCGTTGGTGCTGGTCTAACCAGGATGTCATTGCCCACGCAGGACTCTCACAAAGCATAATCGTGGAAATTCCTGCTCTTCTTGGATATAAATCCAGCAGTATGAAAATAAATGTGCCTTTGGATGAGCTAACCTTGAACCAAAGACTCAGGAAGTGGTGAATCTTGCCAGTTCATTAATAACTAAGCAGTGCGAGGCAAGGCCAGCAGGTCGGCACAGAGCAGCGCCGTTTGCTTCATTCTACTTTTCTCAGGTTCTCTCATAACCTACAAGGTCAGCAACAACAATAGAGAGGAACACTGGCTCTACTTTGACCTGACGAGAGGCAGTTCACATTTCAGATTAATGTTTTCTGCATTACAGTAACTTCACATTTGAGGAAACCACTTAAGGAGAACAATGGAAAACAGGCTCAATAAAAAAAATAAATCAAGGAAGTTTTGAAAAAAATAAACACACCTCCATGTTAACTTACAGAGACGCAGGTATGCACTAAAACAATAGGATAATGTTTCTCTGTTTTTTCTGCACGAAGCCTAAGGGCCTGGGGCTGCTAAACAGTCACCTTGCTTCCTCAGTAATTGGCTGGCTGGTACTTAAGGCCAACAGCTTTTAATAAGCAATAGAGGCTGGAGCCAAACTGACAATAACTGCTGCCCTACATCAATTATTGGATACATATCCATCACTCTCTGACTTATATGTGACCCCAGGCACCTGCCAGCTAAGGTATTGACTGGCCAGCTCTCCCCAGTGCAAGTGACAAGTTCCATTTGCAATCACATTTATTAAACAGCTGTTAAAATGAGTAAAGGTCTGGACCAGCTCACGTCTCTCTACCAGATTCAGTGCTTATTAAACTGAAAAGCTCCTGAAAATAAATGAATTTCTGAAGTGGATGGACATAAAGAAGTAGATGATGAAGTGATGGATTGTTTCATGGCCTCCCTTTTAACTAGATATTGAGTGCTGCCTTGTTACTAAAACAGGGTGAACCTTAACTGGTTTAGCTGATGTTTTCTTCTCTATCAGGTTGAATCGCTTACATTACCTGCAGGAACTGAACATCAGTGTAAGAACGTTAACACAATTGCAGAGATGCATTTTTTTGGTCAATTCTAATTTTGGCTGATTTTGTTTCTCAGTACAAATCATTATTGAGTACACATAGAAATACTGAAAAATTGACCTAAAACTGGAACTATTGTTGAATAAAAGGTTTCACCATATGATGTGTGAACATTTTTCGAATAAAATATTAGGTTGATTAAAAATCTAAAAGTTTCTTTGGAGAGAAAAAACACGTTTGAATGGAATGTTGGATGAGGATGATTGACACAGAGTGGAATGCTTGCGATACAAAGTGCACTGCATCATCCTTCAAACATGTTGAAGACAGTGATGTTGAAGCATGAGACGTGTACGGGTGCCAGTGTAACCGGGTCACTTGTGTTTATTGATGATGTGACTGCTGAAGTAGGTCGATGAATCATTAACTGTATTGAGTCGCGCTTTGTGCTCAGATTCCATCAAATCCTGCAAAACTGAAGCCAGTGCTTTGTAGTGCAATTAAATACTGACCCAAATCATATCGCGAATACAACCTATGAACTTTTCAAAGCAAACAAATAGAATAGTCTGATCACAAAACACATTTAAATTGTTATTTAAGGGAGCTACAGGAGTGTCCACAAGAGGCAACTCAGCAGCGGGTGATAGTAATGATTTTTTTAGACTTCAGGCAGGTATTGATAGTAAAAAGAAATCTGAATCTAAGTACTTAAAATACTCTCAACATGTATTTTTTTTCCTGTGGGTTTTGACTATCATTTATTTGTATTAATTTTAACAATGTTGTCAAAGTATTTACAAAATATGATTCATTTGAAAGTTGTTCAAGCACCACTATTGTTTTAATACTGTCCTTACAAGACTGACACATTTTTCCCCCTTTGCTTGTCCATTTCTCCATTTCACACACTCACTGCCCTGTCATAGTCAAATACACAAAGGCTGGGTTGAAAAGTCATTGAACATTTACAAAATAACGTACATTTATTTTTAATTTTGTAAGTTAAAACAAAATGGCACCCCTAAAACACTGACCAAATGATAACCATCATTTTAAAATGGTTTATGCAGTGCTTGTGCATACACACTCGAGTAAAATAAATCAAAATAATTATTTAAATGAGTTTGAAGAATCCTTCTTGGACAGGTCAGAGTGTGTTGTCTTTTTTCATAACAAATGAGTTTTTCCAGTAAGCAGTGTTGTTACATTTATTAACGTTTAGGAAATTATTTCTGCAGAGATGCCGAGAAAACTTGTTTGGGACATAACTGGACATTAAAAACATTACATGTCTGTTAAGGGATAATTTTACAAATAAATGAAAAAAAAAATCAAGAGTTTTATTTCTGCACCATGCTCTCTGTTGTTGACCAGTACAGGTCTGATAAGATTTGTTCAAATGAAATCATTAAAAATTTACAAACAGTCCCACTGTCTGCACATTTATTCACCAAATTATGTGTGTATGAGGGGGAGGCACACCTCATTACTGACACGAGAGTCAAGAATTGTACAAACTGCACTTTAGGCAGAACGCTACAGAATGATCAGAACTCTAAAGATTTCCAAAGAATTTATTAACCTTGTTGTCTCGGTTAAAGAGAAAGGGAGATGAAAGGGCAGAAAAATGATGGACGGTCTGCTGGAAAGCAGTGTCGAGTCCTTCCATCCCCTCCCCACCTCCCCTTCTCTTACCCCAGCCCTCCTACTCACCTCATTCCCTGCCTTATTGAATTATGCCTTTCCTAATTGGCTTCAGTGGCGCTTAAAGCAAACAGTTTAAATAAGTAAAAGGCACTTGGACGAGGAAGCATGGCCTTGCAATTATTGGAACTACATCAGTCAGGCTGCCCTGCACTGGGGCTGTTCTCTTTCTGTGACTCTCCTTCCTCTCATTCTTACTCATTTTATCCTGCATGTGCTATTTGGGTGAGTTGATAGCACCATAAAAATGAACAGACTGAGGTGATGTGTATTCTTGGGTGTAGCAGACTACAGGTAGCGCTAAGCTGACCTGACAGAAGTGTGACAAAGAGCCCACAGGTCTAGTGTCTATTGTCTAATGATTGTGCCAGTTAATCATGTGTCCACTGACATGTTTATAAGGCTGAACTTTGCACTGCTGTTAGAAGAGGAGAGGGCCATGGACCAACCTTGGGTCCCCCAGGGTAGGTTGGGCCCTTTACCTCTTCTGCTCTCACCTATTATATGCTAATTACAACCATTCTTAAACCACGCTTACTAGGAGTTAATTTAGTGGGCCATTACACTGGTCTATATTTCAGGGTGCTGTGTGGAAAGGCCTTGTAGGGCTTTTGGAAAGGTGTGTGAGTGAGAATAAGAACGTTAAGGAAACGGGTGATGGGTGCTTTATGTCTCACAAGGGAGAATGAAACAAAAAAGGGAAGAGATTACTGACTGTACAGCTGAGTGGGATGGAAACGCTGGCACAGCCTCTTTGGGCCTGTGTTCAGCAATAAGACAAGAACTGATAGTTATGGTCTGTCTATCATTCAGACATTAGATCTCATTATGACGTACTATACATTATAAAGAAAAGATGTCTGATTAAACATCTAGAGTATTTTTTTGTCAAAAATGTCAGAGATAGTTTATAACTTTTGAAGCTGGGTTTTGTGGAGAGATTAGGAACAAATGTCTTTCCTGTTGATAATCTTTCAGTTTGGAGAAATTGCGTTTAATTTAATGCACTGACAAACTAATGCCAAGTCTGAGACAAGATCAGATCATTTTTGTTTTCCTAAAATAACTAATGTCAAAAAAATTGTTGGGATTCATGCAAAAGCTTATAAACCTCCACGTTACCTCCAATTACAAATACAGCAGTATAACACATTCAGATGGTGAGTAATTTCATGGTGCCAGGCTTGACTAAGTGCTTACTAATAATCTTGACATTCACTAAAAGACCATTATTTTGTGAAAATAAAAACAAGAAAATGAAAGAACAGATAATAGTTGAAGTACAGATAGTGATATAATACAGATAATAAATGAACAGGTGGTGTTTAAAAATGTAAGAATTGACCAAAGGTCTTACTAACACTATCTTTTAGAATTAAATGTGGTAAACAGTGTTTAAGGACTGCTGATTTTGTTCATGTTCTTTGATATCTTTTTATATTCTAGTGCAGCCTGAGAAGATCTTAAAATTTCTGCTAGAATTACTGTCTGATGTGAAATTGATGATCAATAAGGTTTACATGAACTGCTATAAATTTTCAAGACTAATGTTGTTTTAAAAAGGCAGAAATCCATTTTGGTCTTTGACTAGCTTCTCAATCTGCATTAGAGTTAAACTCCTATTTCTATTTTTATTTCCAAACTGAGGCTGTTCAAATAGGTATCTATAACATGTAAGATGTTTATTGTTCAAAACTTTTCCACAGACCCCCTGTTCAAGAAGTATGAACTATCCCTTTAAAAATATAAAAACTCATCCCATAATGGAATCCATTTTATTTTATATCTGTTCAAAAAACTTGGTATTACATTAATATTGGTTTGCTGCTTCTAAAAAATTGCTTCATTATTTTGTTGCCAGTTGAATCTCTGTTTGTATCGGAGGTAAACATGTGACACAGAGGAGCCAGGGACACATGGAAGCCATGAAATCTAAAAGTGGAAAACAGTAAATATTCTAAAGGCATAAGGAACCTGGTGGAGAAATACAAAAAAAGAGGATTCAGGAGAAATGAAAGATTTTGCAACAGAGGAAGGAGGAAGATAAATGCTGTGGCAGAAACATAAGGGCAATAAAAAGCAGGTCCTTGCTCTGGGGGTTAATTAAATGAGTTTCTTCTTATCTCAGTTAGTGACATGCTGGCACAACACTCCATGTGTTAAGAGCACGTTATATCCAACACATGGAAGCTTGTGTCAGTATGTCTGTGGGCATGTGAAGATAGCACTTGATGTGTGTTGTCTGTTTATGTGAGGCTGTGCCTTTGTTGTGGCACTGCCTCAAAGAGGCAGGAGGCTATAACTCCATCACCTACCCGCCTATTGACTCTCTCCAAGGGGGATCGATACTGGAATGATGGCCCTCCTATGTCTTCCCCATCCATCCACTAGGCCATTGAGTGTATGTTAATGTTATGAATTATCGAGAGAACAGTTACTATTGATTGGCTGAGGATTATAGGTGGGCTGTGTAGTGGGAGGGTAGGGTTTCGAATGCCTGGCTGAAAGGAAGCAAAAGTCACAATTCTGGAGAAAGGTTTAAGTATCTTCTAAGGCACAAGACCCCTAAAGGATCCAGGTCAAAGGTGGCCAGAGGGCAGGGCTGACTCTATGATACTCTTCCTTTCCTACCTTCCCCCACAAACACTGTAAACACAACATTGAACCTGTTCAGAGCTCTCTTGTTTTTAATTTTACATTAAAAAAAAGCAAATTACCTCAAGAAACTCTATGATGAACAGTAGTAATCTTTGCCAATTCTAGATTTAGTTAGCAGTTTCTAATCTGTTCTAGAAAGTAGATTCCGTTTACAAAAAAACGTCCAGAAGTAGGGGTGACATCATTTTCATTTTCACATCAGTGTGGGTTGTGCAAAACCAACAAATTCTGCTGTTTTCCTTCTGAAGTAAAAAATAAACATAGTTGGTGAATAACTAACAGTTCTCAAAGGGACAGCAGTAGAACAGTATTATTCTACACTGTCAATAAGTTGCCCCTATTCCTCTTTGGTAAATTTTACAGACCAAACTAAAGCATCTTGTGTAAACTAACAACTAACAAACCAATATTGTAGAATGAGTTTAGGAAGCAGGATGTCCCTCATGGCCCTGAAGTCCCTGCTTACTTCATACATGTACACCAGTCACCACGAGCTGGCATCAGATGTAACAGTTTTGTGAACATTTGTAAATTGGGAACTTTAATGTGTTTTTCTCTTACCCGTTTCCAGTACACTTGTACTTGCATGCCAAATATCCTTTTTTTTCCCAAAGCATAAACAATTTTGATCTGTAAATGCTTTACATTTTTTTTCTAAATATGTTGTTTCCGTCCACTTTCTTTTATGTGCTCATTAAAGTGTGCATAAAAACAGCAGAATGGCAAAAGGAAAAAACACTAAGTCAGGCACATTTTCTCCATCTGTCTTTCCCCTGCCCAGTACTTCAAGTCTCCTCAGCTTGTTGGTGTTTGCTCTGTAACTGTTTCTTAATTGAAATGCACAGGTTGTCCCTTTTTAATCTGACTTTGTCCCTGTTTTTATATGATTGTATGACTTTCGGGGAGAGTTTGAAGCGAGGGGGGGATTAACGTCTGCACACCTACTGTAAAAACACTGACCTCCACCCTTTTTGAAGGCGTTTGATCATTCAAATATGCCTACACACACACACACACACACACACACACACACACACACACACACACACACACACACACACACACACACACA
>JAVKLF010000152.1:9223548-9236240 GCA_034783495.1 Millerichthys robustus | reverse complement strand
AAAAAAATCTTTATACTTTTCTCAAATTTCCTGCCAATTACAACCTAAGCTTTAGTCACTATTACAGCTGTTAAAGATCCAGACATGTATTTAAACAAGTACGCACTCTTATTTGTTTGTTTTTCTCTGCATCATTTTAGTTCAGACAAGTTTCCCCCACATCTGTCTCTCTTCTCTCTCTCACCATATCTTTCTGCCTTAACCTGGTGCTGTAGACTTTGTGTTCCAACGAAACAAAAGCACGAGCTCACACAAAGCCCACATGAGCACATACTCAGAGCACGGCAACACAATAACCTCCGGCTGCTGGATATTAGAAAATCACCAAAACCTGTTGACCTCTCAGTCATGCAAGAAAAGGGGAAGATTTCCCTGCTATATTAAAGGAGAGGTAGTAGCCTCTGTCCCAGCCTCCCTTCATCTCTCAGCCGTTTATTCTAATCACACTGAGGCTGTCTCCTCTTCTACCTTTATTTTGCTCTATTTTCCATCTCTTTGTTTTGTTTTTCGGCTGACAGTGACTGGGTTTCTTCTGCCCCAGGGGAACAGAGTTATGAGTCTGATGTCCTTTCATAGTCAATTGTATAATGTGGCTCCTGTGTGTGTGAGACAGTGGGAAGAGAGCGGCAGGGGGGTTGCTTCAGAGAATGTGGGTGCCCTCATCACTAACAGTCTCAGCTCATATCCTGTATGAGTGTGTGTTGCCTGCAGATTGTGTCCTTCATTGTGGTGTTTTGGTTGGGCTCTTCCAGGATGCTGCTATCATGGTGACCTCCTCTTTGTCCTGTCACACACTGGAAGTGCTGTAAGCATACAGTAAGTGCTTGACAGTTCTCACCACATGGCTGTTATCTCCCCACAGACCCTTAAACGTTATGTCCAAATCCATGCACAAATTGTCATACCTTTAGCGGTCCGATTACTTTCTTATGTAATAGATACTCTGTGTCCCTGTTGTGTTCAAATAGGTTTCAAAGGTTCATTTATTTTGTGTGATTGTCAGTGTTTTTTTTTGTCAGTGTTATGAACTTTCCTAGATAAGAGTGATGTGTTATTGCTGCCCAGAGGCTGAATGTTCTCAGCTTCTTCTACAAACAAAGCCTCCCTGTGTCCTTGTTGGGTCAGGGAATTTCAAGGGAGGCTGCCTCCCCATCTTCCCCCAGATTCAGGCCCTCTCTGCAGGGCTGGGAAATCCAGGCCACCCTTATTCACCTGCTCCTGAGCAGGAAACATGGTCTGTGGGTTTTGTTTGGGCTGCGTGTGCTATATCCCGAAAACATTGTTTTGCTTATTTTCAGGGACTTGTAAGGATAAGAATTAGCACCACTAGGATGAGTGGACAAGGAGTTATAATAGGAAATGGTCAGTCATCGTTTTGACATTTGTTTACATTGTGGCTAACCTGATTACAGTCATAGCTCTGTTAAGAAATAGGTGCTTTCCCGTGTAGTTGTTTCTGGCATCGCATAAAATATTACAGGGCATTTTATGCCTTGTTGGTTCCTGTGAAGTGTTTAATTTTAAGTAATAAAAAGAACTGGTCATCGCTGTTTCGTGTAAATGTGATTTTATTTTTTGTCTGATTTTGTACAGTCATTCTTTTGAGAAATTTCTCTGCAGCTTTGGCTTGTGTTTACGGTTAGAATTGGACATTAATCCCATTTTAACTATTTGTTTCTTTCTTTTTTTGACCATCATATTGCTTTGATTTTTCAGCTGTGTGAACAGATGTGTGAACCAACGTTAAAAGATACAAGGTTGTTTAATCTGGTTTTACAGTGTTGTTTACGATAGCGCTTTATCACGAATGCTAAATAGGATTTTCACTTGCGACTCTGCAAATCTGCGTTCGCACCTGCTAAAAACTACCCAGCTTTGAACTAATTTTATGAGGTTTCAAAAAGTAACCAAACACTTTTGATACTAATAATGTCTAGGTGGTGCATTCTGCTCTTTGTTGACTCACAGGGTTGAAGTTGAGTTTTCTTTGAAAAACATAATTAAAGAGTAAAATCCCTAAACTCTGCAGCCACCTGAATCAACTCACTTCACTGTTCCACATGATGTTGCTGTGTGATCCGCACAAAAGGCACAGTGGCTCGACCGTGGCTGGTTGCTGCTCTCTTTTGCAGGGCAGGGAAGTTCTGGAAAGTCCCTGGCTGAGGCTGGGGCTGGCAGTCTGGGTGGGGTGGGGGCTGGAGTCCTGGAATTGTGTGTGTTTTCCTGGATCAGGAAGGAGGATGTGGTAGACAGAAGACACCCCTCAGCTCACTCTTAAAAAAAAAAAAGTACACCATCACCCCTTACCACCCACATCCACCCACACTACCTCACCCCACAATTAGCCGTAAGAGGTAAAAAGATGGAGAAAATGACCCTTCCAGTAAAAGCTTCTCAGTCAGGATGGCACATGGAGGAGAGGGGGGGGAGTCGGGGAGAAAAATGAAAGGAAAAAACGATGAAGGTGCAAAAAAATATTTGGAAAACAGGCCCACAGACAAACTGTTAATTTGGTTGGTTTAAACCTTGTTGTCCTTGGATTCTCAGAGGATTTAAGCATATGATCTGTAAGGTTGTGTGTTACGTGTGCCCAAAGGAGGAGCACAAACACAAGTCCATCTGTGCTGCCCTGCCTCTTAACCCAATATCTGGCTGCCATTTATCATACAGACATGAAAACCTACACACATGCAACCACACACACCCAAATACAGCTGCCATATAACCACATCACACACTTATGCTCATAAGTATGTCCACATTAGCACCCTCTGCATTGATAGCCTGAAGGCTAATTATAGCTTAATACAGAGAAAGAATTACAGTAAAACTCTTAGTGAATCTGCTTTTTTTCCTGACCATACTGTAATTGCAAATGACTCAAATTGTTTGTGCCTGCCAGGGTTGGTTTTGCTTTGTTTGGTTTTCATTCATACTTAAACGTTTTTCCTCTTACTGCGTGCGTGCAGATGTTCCCCACCAGTCAAACTCTGTGTGTTCAGCTGAAGAGCTCAGCAGTGTGACCCTCTCAGGTTTCACCTCAGTACCTCTGCTCTCGCCCTGGCAGCAGATTTCACAGACTCTTCCTGCCAACTCTTTGCACCACCTGTAACATATGCTCACCTCTGATGAGGGTAACTACTGTTTCCAAGGCCGTGTGAGCCACAAAATATCATGTGTCCTTCTCTTTTGGGAATATATACAATGTTTGGAGTATTCCAGTAGGGAGAAAGAAGTTGAAAACAAGCATTTTCTAAATTGTTTATGTATTACTGTCTTTTTTCATTCATCATTTTCAAAGCACAAAGCGGTTACTTAACTTGTTTTGGTCAGACCTTTTTGTCAATACATTGGTTCAAAAGATTTTTATGAAAAGTAAAAACTTTTAGAGTTAAAATGTTCAGAAATACAGGGGTATGCTGTCTTCCTTCTTTTGACAGACTTCGGTAAGACTTTGATTGAATCTTGGCAGGTAGGTTATTTAACTTTCTGATTACTTTTTTTAGTAGTTTCTGCCTTTTTTTCAAATATTTTTTAAAGGTTGACTTTTGGCAAATGATTTTCTCTAAAGAATATACACTATAAGGTGCACTGTCTGATTGGTTAGAAATCAGGACTGAATTTAAAGTAATTTAATTACAAAACATGGCAAAAGTTAACAGGTCAGCCAAACCAGATAAAGAACCCAAGACACAAAGAGAACTCGGGGAACATGCAGGAGACGAAGATGGACAGAAAACCATGACTTAAAATAAAGTGATGAGGTCAGTGGGGACAGATGATACTAATGAATATGAGGTGCAGGTGTGAGATGCAAACTGGGAAACAAACTCAACGTAAAAGGTTTCCAAAATTAAAGAAGAAGGATACAAAGAAAACAGGACAAAAGTTGAACATAGCAAACATGAAATGCACGAAAAAGGGGCATTAAAATAACGGTCTGACCGATTGTTTGATCTACTTCTATAAAATAAATTATGTTTCTCGCTTTCTTTGTGGCTGGAAAAAAACTGCATACTCATAATAAATCATTACCCTTTGTAGACATTCATTTGTAAAGGTAAAGGAAGAAAGTTAGATCAAGGATGGGAAACAGATGGAGACCCGGTGGTGAAGGTGACACTGCCTCCTCAGTAGCCTCATCTTGTGGGCACAACCTTGGCCCCCTCTCGCCAATCTCCTCTTTTTTCTTGACGCCCAGAGGGGAACTGTGGCATCCAACGGGCTGGCAGCTGTTTTTAGGAGCCATTCCTTTCTTAACCCGGCCTTTTTTCACCTCACACCGGTGGGAGGAGGACAAGGATCAGACTAGCACACTCCTTTTGAGGGTTAAGCAGTGATGCAGTAAGGACACTCTCCTGCTGCACAGAGGAAACACTGTGATGTTTATAACAAAGGGCACTGAAGATGCTGCATACGATACATTATAGTGGAAATAACGCATGGCCCCTTTTCCCTTGTCAATACCACACTTCTCAATGTCTTGTGAAGAACGGTGAATAAGAAAAGAACAACAGAACAATTACATCCATATGTAAGAAACTTTGGTCTGCTTCTAAAACATGGCCTCTCTCCACCAGCTGATGGAGGTCAGGGCAGCGTGCAGGATGATGAGTGTTTTCATATGTGGTTTCAACACATTTGATGGGTGGAAATTGTATAGGTATGTGAAAAAATAAAACATTTTTCTTTTCAGTGTGTAAATAAAATTGGATAAATAATTGATAGGCATAATAGTATTGTGGTGGAGCTGACGGTGTGATATCTCTCGTCAGTTGTTGTTGGTGACTTTTGGTTCATTTCTTTTTTGTTTTGTCTTTTCTAGTGTTATTTCATGGAAAGTGGGGGAAAAGAAACCTTCACAATATAAATGATGTCCACTCTGCCATCTGGACCAATGAGGGAGCTACAAATGTGGATTGAAATGTCCAGGAGATTTTGTGTTCTCTTTTTTTCCCACCTCATTTTGTCTTGATGGAAAGAACATGCAAACTTTACCCAAAGAGGTCCCAGGTCAGTATTTGCTGCTGCAACTCTAACAACTGCACCACCATGCTACCCAACAGAAAACACAGATACACTACAATAGTAATGTTGCTTATTTGATAGACTATGAAAAAGTAACATTTGCTGATTCTTGGCAAAAAAAGGAAGTTACTGTAACTGAGTGCATTGGCCCATTAATGAATTGACCTCACCAACACTGCTTTACAGTATACAAGCTTAAATTTATTCAGATGATCACTATGGCTTTATTTAAAAGCATTACAGCCTCAGAGAGATGATAAAAGACTGATCTTTATTCCTGTCATTGGAAAAATCACATCAAGAGTATTACACTCGTCTTTGTTGTGCATTTCTTTCTTCTCTATAACTTATTCACTTTATTTTGCTGCACTTTGTTTTCACTGCTTCTCCTGGGCAGACTGCCTACTTCACCCCTGGGCTCAAACAGGGTTTCTCTAGGGACTGTGTTTTGCTGGGACTGCCGTTCGATTGTGTTAATATAATGACCAACTATGTATGACTATTAAATGCTGTGCCCCTCCGCTCCCCACATTACAATGATGCTTATTTTATGCATGAGTGCAAGACAAAGTTTATTATGTTTCCAGCGGATCAATAGAAACTTAGATTTATAAATACAGATTAGCTTTGCGATGAACAATTAAGCAGAAGAGTGAATCGATATCACTCAAAATTAGTAGCATTCAGACAAAGCATCTCAAGGGAGTTTCTCTGAGCTCAGCCTCGGCCTTACTGCAGGGAGGGACATTAAATCCATGGGAGAGGATAGCACGCTGAGAGGTGTGAGCAAAGGAATTGTAAGGAGGAGGAATTAGGACTTTGGGATGTTTATTTATTTAGTTTTTTACACTTTTTTTTACATGGAAAAAGTAAAGAGCGATCAAGCAACGACCAAGATTTGAAGTTTTCACTAAAACGATTTAGAAAGCACCAAAAATGAGGCAACAGAGAGAGACCTAGAAAGGATAAGTGTCAAGATTTGAAGTAAAGAAAAGCGCCTCAGATGATGGAAAGCGTTGGACAAGAGAAAGAGGAGCAGAGAGTGTGCTCAGTGGGGAAGCAAGGGGGGAGCTAATTCAGAGAATGGATATGAACCGCAGCCAAAGCATTTTTGTATTAACATAATTAACAGATGGTGTTGGTGATTAGGTTACATGCAATTCAGGAAGCCAGGGTTGTTAGCTGAGTGTTAAGCCTGCACATTCTGTCAGCCATTAAAAAGATCGGAAAAGAACAATGTCAGTAGAGAATTAAATCAACAACACCTACTCGCATTTAAACACACAACACGCGTGGGGGGTGGGGGGTGGGGGTGCATCCACACACTAACATAGGCACAGATGCACAGACGGGTGGTAAATAAACACACACGATGCACACATAATAAAATCAGTAACACACACAATAGTCCAATTGCAGACTTAAAATGCATTGTTTCTGGGTTTTTCCTTTTTCCTTTTTTTTTTTAGTATACCGATGAGGAACATAAAGGCGTTTTATGAGGCATGGCCCACTTTCAAAGCTTTATCTGCTGTAAATGCAGCTTTGATATTAGAAAAGTGACATGCTGCTGGGAGAAGACTCTTTGTGACTCAGTGAATTATAAAAATAGTCCTTTTGGCTCACTAATGTGAACATGCTTTTTGTTCTGTCAGCTATTGTCTGTGACTACAGGCAGATATACTTGTGTGCGTGTTTTTTGTCATGCTCCAGTTTGGCCCGATGAGATGCTTATACAGCACCGTTCCCACCGCTTTATGATTCAGTCGTTCACCTGTTTGATATTATTTTGTGTTACTCCATGCTTGCTGCCATGTGAGCATGTCTGTCTGTGTTTGTGTCTGTCTTCATGTAGCTCTGTCTGTCTGTCACATCTGCCAATTGGTTTGTTTTTTTCCCCCTGTACGCTAACAACAGCCATTTGCGAGTGTGATAAGTCTGTGTTCCCTGAGAACAGACAGCAAGACTATACAGTGGAAACAAACAGTTTGCCTTGATGCAGTAGGTAGGATTGCGCATGTGTCTGTCTGCATGTGTGAGAGAGCTCGCATGTGCTTGCGTGGTGTCTGTCTTCAAAGCAATCTGGTTTTAATAACCGTGGGACATTGTCCAGCATGTAATTCAGATGGCAAGCATGAGTTTGGATGATACTCTGTGTAAATCAGTGTGTGTGTGTTTATTTTTTTGTGCTTGGTAGCTAGGATGTATCCAGACAATCTTGAGTGTGCGTATCCTGTGGGACTTACAGCACGTTTCTGACAAGGAGTTTTGTAAACCAGTGTCAGGGTTTTAAACCCTCACCAAGACTCCAGCTAACTGCAAGTTTCCTGAATAATCTGTTTCTTCCAAATAATTTTACAAGGTTTCAGTATCATCTGCCAAGGTGGAGTGTGAACATACTGGGGTAAATCTGTCTGCTCAAAGCTCTTTGAACTAAATTAACTGGGTCATTCAGTGTCTTATTGTTTTTCCTGTTGGCTCCATGCTATAAATACCAACATATTAGAGGGATCAATAGTGGCCAACTGTAATAGATTTACAGGTAAAAATCTTAAGACTCAACCAAAGCCTTACTTTATTATTAGGACGGGTTTAAAGATAATCGTCTTGCGTGCATTTTTCTTGTTCAAAGATAACATCATAACACAACACAACTCTTTGTTTTTATGTGGGCTACAACATCACCACAATATCAGGAGGCTACTAAAAATAAACTACATGTTTTTATTTTACTGCTTTAGCACTAGTTTCCATTTAAACTGGTGAAATACTGTATGTAGTTTGTAGACTTTTCTGTTTTTATTTGTTTAAAAGAATCCAAGAATATTAAGAAACTATAAATTGTTTTGTAAAAGTTTTATACTGTAAATGTATTTGTTGAGCTTTATTTGGACAGCAATCTCTGTCCAGTTACCTGGAGAATAGTTACCTGTAGGATCATCTGTGTCAGATAGAAACTTGGTAACTTGTTGCTGTTTTGGAGAAAAAAAAAATCTATGAAGTATTTTTATACAAATTTCTTTCAGTAAGATTAGGCCCACAGAGGTTGATGTTTTGAATCAGAAAAGTAAAAAAAATAAAAAAAATAAAAAAGAATCAGAAAAGTCTGTTTAAGGAGCTCAAACTGTTGGTCTCTGGTGACTGCAATCTCCACCAGGTCTACTGGTGTGGATAGGGAGCCATGAAGTTCCCAGTGGCAGGTGCTAAGCAATTTTGAGAGATCTTTTTACAATTCAACAAACTGGCAAAGAACTTAAGAACCCAATGATCTGACACTCAGACAACACCTGTTTGCTGCTAAGTGTGGAGAAGGCAAGTCACCCGATGCAATCTGAAAACAAGTAAAAGCCTAGAGCCATTACTGATTCAAACGTTTTTACAAGCACGGAAGCCATGTCACAGCTTCTACTGCATTTAGATAAATGTTGTTGACAGGTTCTATTCATCATTTTTTGTTCAAGCTGAATGAAACAGAAAGTGAGTAAAGTGCACTGCTACATTGAGTAATTAGACAGATGGCATACATTTGACAAAATAATAAAAAAATGAAGCTACGCACATTTTGAGATGATCTTCTTTTACTGTTCTATTTGTTATATAAAGCTTTTGTTATATAGCTTTCTTTCAGCCTCAACACAAGCCTTATTCTGCGATCATCTATAAAACCTCCAAGCCCTCTTCCATCTGTACCCTCGTCTATAGCCTAACTTCAGAATGGAATCAATGCAGCATTAGACTGATGATGTGCTGTGGCTGTGCTTGGGTCATTTTATAGTGTGGACATGGAAATAGAGGATCAATCAGAGCCATGATATCTTATTACTAAAGTTAATTCACCTAGAGCAGTATAGATTGGTGCGTTGGCCTGGCTGAGCCTTGATTTAAGGCAAAGTGGAATTGAGTGTGGATATGACTCTGCGTGTGGTTTTGTGTTTGTGCTAGTGCTCCTGTGCTTTTCTGAGTTTTATTTTCTGACAATGTCCTGTTTTAAAGTTTGCCACGTTGTGAACACAGGTTTAATTTTATTACATCTGTTGAGTTGAACTTGTATTGCTTGAAATAGTTTTTGTATTAGGAGGACATAAACCCGTTATTAGTGTGTTACTTCCTTTAGCCCCCTTCAAGGCCTAATAACTTCACTGACGACACAAAACGTACCTGGGTCTAGAGCGGGTCATCATTTACCTGCACCCTGTAGATCCTGCCTCCTGGGATCATATCCTGATGTGTAATATGCCTCTCACCAAAGAGCAAGTGCCCTGTTAGCAGGCCAACTATCAGTTTGAGTGGCTTGTTTTCAGCTTTGTTTAATGTTTCTTCTGAAGACCGGCTTGTGAGCCTTTGTGTATTTAATCACTATTTTGATGTTTCAGTCTGCATTTTTGTGTTCCTCTCTTTTTCTTTCTCTGTCTCTGTTGTGTGCAAATGAATATGCACACGTGTTTGTGTGGGTGTTTCCTCCCCGGAGAGATGAAAAGCTGAGGACCATATGTTATGCAGCAGTAGGCCGCAACAGACAGCACAGTTGCAGGGTTCAACAATAAGGATTGCCCATTGGCCGAGGGCCAGTTGGAGGTTTACTTGGACTACTTGCTTGGTTAGATATTTGCCAAATTGGGCTCAAGCCTAAAGAAAAGTTTTTGTCTTCCTGTTTCTTACTGGCCTTATGTCTGTATCTTTGGCTGCCTCTTTATTGGCCTATTTCAGATCTTTTTCTTAAAGACAGTAAAAGTGCACTACACAGTCCCAGTTGTAACACTGTTAATGATCATCTGAAAGAAAATCTGAAACATGTATTTCTTTTATTAAACACTTTGTTTATAGGGCCCCTTAACACCAGACGAGAACTTGCTGCAGTGAGAAAAAAAAAAGTGAACATGAATCGATTTTCGTCTTGGTGAGGTTCATCCAAAATGGTTTTAAACATGCACCTAGAGTAATCGTAGTTTATCATGTGGTACCCACATACTGGTGTCCTGGATGGTGCATGAGGAAACATGATGGCAGTGTATCAAGTAGAGGGTAGTGCTAGTGTGACATTATTGTCTAGTGCATATCAGCATCCTGATGAAGTCTGAGGGAACGTTGCCGGGGTGTGCTTATAGTGTGGTGAGGGAGACAGAGGGTGTCTCAGGGGCATAAAATGTATTTTTGGTGAATTTGAAGTGCAGCAGTTTCATGAAGGAGATTTTCCTAATGTGACCTGATCTACTAGACACATTCTGTTGCATCATGGAGGTCGTAGAAAGCACTGTGGGATTATTATCCAATGTAAAGTAGTCCTGAAGTGTCATGTGATGCAAATTATGATATTTCACTTTTCCTCAAAGCCTGTCTTTTTTCCTTTTAGCCAAGCTGGTTTCTCAGCCTGCTTTGTTACTACATGAGGCGTTATATCGTGCAAAGGATGTTTTGTGATGAACGTATCATATACTGAAGTCAAAATTAACTCATGATGCTCAACGTGTAAAAAAATAAGAGTCATGCAATTCCTAAGTGTGATTTTCAGATAAAGTTCAGGTTAAAGACAAGTTTTCATTCTTCTACATTCATAAAATCGGATTGTAGGTTGTAATATGAATTTAGTAAAATGCTCTTCAAATGGCTTGAAACTGTATTGTTTTGCGTGGATTTAAAACAAAATTCTGGGACAGCATGCCCCCATGTCTCTCTAGGACAGCTTTAACATGAAAATGTGTTCAGCAGACACTGACAAAACCTTTTCATTTAGTGTTTGAAAGTCTGCTGGGGGCTAAGCCCCCCAAAGATCCTAGAATCACCTCCAATATCAAACATTACATTTGAGTAGCAAACAAATTTAGACAAAAAGACATCTAAAGTTGACAAAAACTATTATTTAAATACCTTAAAAGTTATATAAAGTTGTTTTTAGATTAATATCTTATTTGGTAACTACTGCAGCACCTGAATGCTTACAACTACCATCATGTCTTAAAATTAAATCTTCTGCACAGTAAAAAAAAAAGAAAAAAAAAAGGCAAGTACTTAACAAAACCTAGATATATATGAGTCACTGTGGTTGTTTCTTGATTTTCTGTACTAACAGCTTTGCTGTAACAAAATTTGGTTAAATGGAATCCATCTTGGATTGTTTGTGGGAAAACATTTAAAGCTTTAACTTTATCTCCAATGATTCCTCTTCTTTAGCATCAAAGACTTGAAAAGTGCAACAACAGCTGGTGGCACTCTTGTCTGTATGTTGGCAAATCAGGTAGCTGACAGCCTTTCAGCAGGTCCAATTACTGCTTTGGCGACACAGATAAACTGGGAGAAACTCAGTGGTGTGACAAACGTCACCTCTGTTTTTATAAACCACTTCCCTCATGTAGAATATTCAGTGAAACTAAATTTCTGCTACATTTTCTTCACCAGTACAACTCAGTTCTTTTTTCCCTAAACACTCCCAAGTTTTATTCCAGTATTTAAAATTTTGTTTAATAATTTTGATGTAACATATTGTATATTTTTGTAACTGCATTGCCTTCAAAATATTTTGGGGAAGAAAGGAAACGAATAAAGATAAATCTGAACTGCATTTCTAGGAAAGAATAGTATCACAAGCAATTATAAAAATCAAGAAGTTAATATTAATTTATTTATATGTATTTTGCCCCATTTATTGTACAGCAACAAACTGTTTAACTTTATGGTTAGTGGTATGTTTGATAGCCAGTCTGTCAACCTAATACCATTGTACTAGAAAAATGTCAGACCCTCAGCCACTACTACATCAAATAATCTGTTAAAATGATGGAATCATTGCTATTTTCTATAAGGGGCAATTGGAATATTTCTTTATTGTCCTCCCTTATGCTCTCTTACATAGTTATTGGTTAAAAAATAAGGGAGAGCGAGAGAAAGATGCATGTCTTTGTTTCATGTGTCCTGAACACAAAGCTGTCTTCAGTGTTGGCAGGAATATGGCTGAACTTTACAAAAGCACCTGTACATCCCTCAGTCACAGATATACAGTATCTGTATTCTCTTGTGTAATAAAAGAGGGCAATCAATACTGTCACACTGAAAAATCAGAACAAAGAAAGAGACCAAAGTGAAATTGACAGACTGGTGGGGGAGTAACAGGTTTAAAGTTAATTTGTGTTCCCTCTTTCTCATATCGTCTCCAGAAGACTCTCCTCCCCTTTTAAAACACACACCCTCTCCTTTTTTTTCTGTTTCTCTGTCTCTCTTGCCACTCACCCACATCCTCCCCTTAGAGGTCATTTTAAAGACAAGGTTTGAGCCAATCAAACTGAAGTTGTATAGCCCTAGTTGTGGCTGCCTGATTGAGAGTGACATTGACACGATTACGACAGACAAACTAGATTAAGAACGACGTGGCACTCCCAGCCTTCTTAAGTTCACCCTCTCTTCTTCTCTGTCTTCCCTGGTCTCCCTCCTTCATTCCTCTGTGCCATTGTTGTCTTTGCTTTTGCTCCGATGACGATCTACAGCTTACCTATACTCTTTTCTGTGTATTTTCCTGACCAAATGTCTTTGTTTCCAGTCAATCAGAATATTTTGGGCTTCTTATAGTAAAAGGACATTATGACAAATACTTTACATTCCTGTCTCTTTAGCATCTACACCTTAGACAGTTAAAAGTGTCATATTGTTTTGTCCAATTTTTTTCTGTAAAAATG
>JAVKLF010000152.1:9175857-9194191 GCA_034783495.1 Millerichthys robustus | reverse complement strand
GTGTGTGTGTGTGTGTGTGTGTGTGTGTGTGTGTGTGTGTGTGTGTGTGTGTGTGTGTGTGTGCGTGCGTGCGTGTGCAGTGAAGAAGTGCGGAGAGAAAGGCTGCACCGTTATTCAATTAGCAGCACTAGCCTGGAGTAATTACTGCTACTCTCCCTAATTCCCATGTAAATTTGCGATGAACGCTGCACTATTTTAATACAATTTAGCGCCACTTTGACTGGATGCCAGCGTTGTGCACGTTGAAGAGGAGCTTTGTGTGTGTGTGTGTTTGTGTATGTAAAACTAAGCATTTGTGTCAGGGACAAAACTGCCACTGAAAGATGAACCCCCCCTGTGGTATTTTAGAGAGGAAAAAAAAGAACAGAAAAGACAGCAAGAGTTGGAGAGTAAACAGAGGAGGAGGGCATTAAAAGGAGAACAGGTCTGTAGTGATGACACAGGGATCAGATAAGATCTGCAGTGGGACCTGACTCTGAATGTGTGTCCTGTGGGAACAGCAGTTCTAACTCTTTCCTCTCACCTGCTGCACACACATTCAAATTATGATCTGTGAACTGACAGCACCAAAATGTTTTGACTTAAAAAAATGATGCTTTAATTTTGAGTCCATCAGCTTGGTGATATTAGCTCATGTTTGTAATAGTGTCTTGTATCTTTGTGTGCAGTGCGGGTGAGCAGGTAAGCTAGTAAAAGAGAAAACCCAATCACTGCTGCTTTCTTTTCCCATATTGATTTGTTTCCAGCCAATAAACTGCCTGCTTAGATAATTGTCTAATTAGCCCACTAATTAGCCCGTATAATTAGTCATTTTAGGATATTGTTCAAGATGAATAATATTGGTCTGAGTCAAAGATTCCCTGGTAGCAATTCTAACTCTGCACATTTTTTCTGCCTACCAAAGACATCCAAATCAATCCCCAGTCTCTTGGTTTCTGATGTTCCACAAACGGATAAATGGACCTTAAAAATAGGTGTAATGATAAAGATTGATTAGCATTATAATATAAAAACAGGATATTTGATAGAGAGAAAGACATTGCCTTGCATCTCATGATCACAATTTCCTTGTCAATTTAATTATATTGAACAAAAGATTTTAAAGTGGACACCCATTGAAATAATCAAATAATTTCTAGTAATAAACATAATCCAGTTTATATTATCTATGGAATTTCACAACAATCATTATGTAACAGCTGGTTTAGAGAGAAGACCTGAAGAGAATAATGGAGAATAATATCAGAAGCAAATGCAAATGAAGCAATTCTGTTAAGCAGTAATGTTTTAACATTAATTAAAATTCAACTCTCATAGTGTGATGTAACCTTTGGCAGCAGCTTTGAAATTTTTTTTCTGGCAAACATTTAGCAGCTTTTTTTGCAGCTTTTGTTTTTGCCACTGTTTTTGCCATCTTTCTTAAGTTTACTAGATTTGTTCACAGGTGTTAAAAAACCTCTGATTAGGGTTGTAATGTTTGATCACATAACAAATAACACATTTTATTTTCTGTAAACATAAAGTCCAAAAACAGTGCATGTCACATAAGTAAAACTTTGGTCACATGTACAATATTTTATTTTTATTGTTGCATATGTGTGTACACTTTAGTGTTCCCTCCTTTTCATGGCGTGCAGACATGTTGATTTATCCTAGCTAATTTAGGAAACTCCTCACACGATTAGATGGGGGGGGGGGGGATATTTCCCATCTTAGTCAGTGGGGCTTTGCCAAATAAAGCATTGCATAGCCTAAAATCCGTCCAGCCTGTCTAATTCTTCTAACTTCTAATTCACTATAAAACAGACAAACTGAGCGGCAGTCAGCCAGTAGGACAGCTCGACAGCTCCTTACACATGGCTGGAAAGGAAAAATGAAGTGATCTGTTTAAAACCCAAGCAGGTTTCTGAGATAGAGGGGCTATGTTTGGTGCCAAGCTTGAACCATGTTTACTGATTTTGTGTACTGTTTCTGTGAACTTTATTTGGAGTGAAAACAAGCCATGCATGGCCGTCTAAAGTGTGAATGGATGTAAACATAGGGCTGAGTTTTCAGATGTAATATTCTGTGTGTGTGTTGGTGTGTAATCACATGAGCAGGTGTGTCCCACCTACTGAGTTGATTTTAGTTTTGGTGAGCACACTTTGTCCCACTGCATTGGTCAACGTATGGTGTCTTTTGCACCATCTTCCACCCTTTGCTTCTTAATTGAAACAAATCCTTCTACCTGCCCTATATGTGCTGTTTAACTGAACAAAAAGCAGCTGCACATAGCTGTACTGTTCATATATTGGTATGGGAATTGGTCAGATGTCACCTGTTTTCTCTATGTAGAAATTCCCAGCTCCCCAAGCCCTGCTGTGCAGTGCAATGATTCACTCCTGATTCCAACGTGTGTGCTTGGCCATTTGTGGTGCGCATGTTTCTGTGTGTGTGTGTGTGTGAACTAAAGAACTGTCATTAGGTGCATAATAGTTTATGCAGGTATAATGTTCATGTGGGTTCAACTTTACAGTAATTTGAATGTGCTTATTTAAGAGTGGTCTATGTTTCTGAGGTAATTAGGACACAAACAAACATTTGGAAACTTTTACACAAGTGTCATTTTTCACTTTAGTTAGACCCAAAAACAAGTTAACCATTTGCAACAACAACAAAAAATCCCACTGGGCCTTTTGTGGTGCTGAAATGTGCTCCTTCTGGGTCTGTGGGGATGTTGTGCAGGTCTGCACTAGTTTGTGTGTCAAAAGCTGACCTTTGACATCTAGTTGTTCCTCTCTGACCTTACTAACACCGTCTCCCGAGACCTACAAGATGTCTTTTTTCTCCTCTTTTTGTTTGTAGCGTTTCCTATGTTCTTAATTTTTTTTTATTGCAAACCACAAAACATGAAAAGTTGTCATGTTTTTGACCATGTCCATCTGTCATTAGAATTCTGTCAGTTTTACAGATCCTGAGCTAAAATTTGGTTTGAGTCTAGCTGAAAGACATGAAAAATTTTTCGTGTAAAACCCTATGTTAACTGTTGTAATTAACACTGTTTGTCTGTTAGCCAAATATCAACACATTTTAATCAAACTTTCAGCAAGCAATCACTGGATGTACAACTACAACGGTTGACTTATGGAGTAAATTTGAATCAAGATGGCTACCAGAGCTAATCCACATTAACACTTAAATGGCTAAAAACTTGCTTTTACAGATATTGAGGTGACATTTGATGAGTCATTCACAACACAGACTCTGTTTAGCTTTGTTTCCCCATCTTTCAAAAATAAAAAATAAAAAATTCTGTCCCTCATGCTCTCTGAAGGATCTTTCAATTTATAAGTGCGAAGCGTTTTCTCATGCAGGTGTGAGACATTTTCAGATATTCAATTCAATTGCTTCAATTCATACCAATGCTGATAAATAGAATTAAATTAAGTATTAACAATAGGCAGAACATCCTAGCAAGTGTCTGCACGCACACAAAGAGTAAAAAGGAACTGTTGTTGAACAGTCAAGGACATTCTCTCCTTGTCTTCCCATTCTGTATCTCAAGTGCTCTGACAAAGCAGCTGCAGGTATGTTCACATGCGCACAGACACACATATACATTTGCACACCTGCAAATAAATGCTCTTCTTCATTCTAGGGTACAAACACACATGCAGGTCGACACATCATGCTCAACCTCACTCTTTCTGTCACACACACCAGATATTATATACAAGTTGCCGGGACTCTGATATGTGCTGCAGATAGATCCAACTCTTTTATCTGCTAAATAACTTAGCATCGATTGAGCTGGGGGAAAGAGGGAGGAGGAGGAGGGGGAGAAGAAAGAAGAAGGAGAAGCATGGATGTGCAGAGAGAATTAAAGCCAACCAATATCAATGAGCTGTCCGCACTGCCTGGACAAGTCACCATATCACAAAGCAGACACAATTCAAGAAAAAAAAAAAAACCTTTCATACAGCTACATAGAGCCCGTTTTCCTGCAATAAATTGTCATATATATAGATTTAATTATTTTACTTTCCCCCCAAAAGCCTCCTAGCATGGCTCCATTATGAGTCTGGACTCTAACAGGTACTATCTATTTCTTATTATTTGAAGGCACCTGAGGAGAAGTGTAATAGTGGCCCTCCACTCGGCCTCAGGGGAGCCCGCGCTACACCCATACAGGGTTCAGAGGCTAATTGGATATATCACCGTGAAAAACATTTAAAATCCCAAATCAATACCTGCCTCTTTAATGCTTTTCCTGAATAAGTGCTCTTCTCTATTGCTTCTGAACCCCCACCCAACCTTCCCGTCTCTTTGCTTGGGCCATGTCTCATGCACAATCCCTCACCACCTATAGGAGCTATGTGAAATGTGTAGAGGTCAATGAGCCAAGGGCTGCTGGGGACCAAGAGAGAACGAGCCCCCGTGGGGGATCTAAAACCTGATTTATACTTAACGAAAAGGGCCATTCTTGTATTTCGTTTATGTGTGTGCATAGTTTGCTACTCTTACTACCTGCTGAGACCCCATCTTGTGCAGAACAAGTTTTCATAGCACTTTGCATCGAGCATTGCACAATTGAACAGGACTTTGTGGGCATTTTTGTTTATGTAAAATGGCTGCTGAGAGAAACTGCTGGCTGAGGTTGTGAGAAAATACAGCCAACATTACAACTGATCCAGTAAAAATGATAAAGAAACTTAAATAAAACTTAGAAAGATATTAAAATAACTTGTGGAAGGAGATTGGACATTTTTGTGCATGCAGGAGACAGCATGGATGACCCCCTGCTTTTACGTCTTCCCCAGGGCAGCCATGGCTGTGATGACCAGGAGGGCAGCATATAGGCACATCTTGTTAAAGTATAGTGGACCATTTAGAATTTAAAGGTGGATGGTGATAGGAGACGTTACTGGAAAGGACATCAAAATTTTCCACCTGATGTGAACATTGTATAAAATGAAGAACAGCAACAGGTGAGATAACTTCAAATTAGTATCATGCTGAAGTGTCAGGATTTATTTATGCACTTGTATTGAGCCATTTTGAGGGTGTACAAATATACAAATACTGGGTGGGAATGGGCAGTATGGTGGCTCAGTTGGTAGAGCTGTTGCCGCCCAGCAAGAAGGTCACCGGATGGAATCGCAGCCAGGGACTTTTCTGGGTAGAGTTTTCTCTCCATGGGTTTATGGGTCTCCTCCTGGTACTACAGTTTCCTCCCACAGAACAAAAACATGAATGTTAGGCTAATTGGCAACTAAATTGTCCATAGGTGTGAGTGACATAGTGAATGGTTGTTTGTCCTTATATGGCCCTGTGATGGACTTGCGACTTGTCATGGGTGTATCCCGCCCCTCGCACTGTGACTGCTGGATATGGGCACCAGTGACCCCCGTGACCCTGAAAGGAAGAAGCTGGTTAAGGTTAATGGATGGATGGATGAATCAGAAAAAATTCAAATTATTTGAAAAGGAACTGATCCCCCAGCACAGTGCAGATCTCCTGCACCTGAGGGCTAAAAAAACGATAAGGGTTAGAGGTCAGCAACAACTGCAGGCACACAAACATTCATGCAAAATCGGTTTTCAGTTAGTTTTGACTTAATTATCTTATCAATTATCTTTTTAAAGCACTCTACAGATCATGTGTTTCAGAAATGGTTTTCCAAAACGGTTTGTTATTATTGCCTGACACCAGTCAATTTTACAAATATTAAGCTAAAATGTGGTGTAGTAGTGAATAACAATCATTTCCAACACAGTCTCTGAGCACTAAAACATCTTACAAGGTCTTACAAAATTTTTACAAGATTATGCATATCATTATGCACATCATTATTTACAAAACTTGACCAAAATAGCCAGATGATTTTAATTTCAAACTTTTAATGAAAGGCAGCAGGCAAAAAGTTTAAGGAATTTCAGCCTTTAATTTGTGTTAACAAAAACCCTTTTTTATGACCCCCACCTGAACGTGATGCTGAAAGCAGCGATGTGAAGTTTTTTCACTAGAAGTCTCAGTAACTCACAATTTGCATGTCCCGTTTGGAGTCATTGCCAAGGATCAAATCTCTGATAGAATTCATGAGGCTGGATCACGGTCAGCAGAGCCCCTGTTGTGTTCCTGCCCTGTTTTCAAGTGCTGTGTGTGAATTTGCATCATCTTTATGTCTTTGAATGTGCACAGCGTTGGATTTGAATGAGCCATCTTCGGGGGATCAGTTTAAGACTGCCAGCATTTCATACTGCCAGCATTATTTCCTTTGACATAGTTTCGTTTCCAGAAAAACAGGAAGCAGAGATGGTCGTCCTGCACTTCTGTCCCAGCGGCTGCAGTTAACATGACCCTGGAAGTGCATTGATGTACTTGCGTGCAGTGTGTGCGCGAGACAATGTTGCATATCTGGGGGTCGATATTTGTATGATTGTAGGGAAATACATCACATAACTACAGGTCAGATTTCTTGGCACATCAGACTGTCACTGTCGAACATCTGCAGCAACAGTTGTTGATATGTTGCTTTGAATCTTGGTGATTGACAGTTGTTCCTGTTTTGTTTTTGCTCTGTAAGATCTTTGTGCCTTTGAGACTGGGGTCATGAACCAGGGTGTCCTGTCACTCCTGGCCAATAAGTAGATGTGGGTCATAACAGGCTATCCCTGTTCTGCATGAACCGATTACATATGACAGGCTGTTTTCATTGGAGCTTGTCCACACTCTGTTTTCAGACCCCCCCGCCCACACACACACACACACACACACACACACACACTTTTCTCTCCCTCACCAAGTTCCCTCCTCCATTTTATCCCACCTCCTCTTCCCACTCCTTCCTTCCTCTGTTTGCTTTTGCTCCCTCGATTCACTTTCTGTGCCAACTTTTTCTTTTTTTCTGCTAAATTTTTGTCAAATTACCCTCCCTCAGTCTGCTTTCTGCGTCTGCCTGAGTACAAATAAAAGTGGCTATAGGGACAGGAAAGCAAGAGAGTGTTTTACCTCTCAGCCTATGACATGTCATTTTTACACACTAAGATTTTGTTTTTTCATGCAACTAAGTGCAGCCTTTACATTTAAAACGTGGATAATCTTATGACTGAAGTACTTTCTTTGCTGCTCAGGTCTTCATGTGTAAACCAAGAGCTTTAGGAGGTTTGCCTGTCTGTCCACTACCTAAATATTTCATGAACAACTAAACACATTTTAATGAAACTTTTAGTAAGTAATTGTTTTATGTATGTCTCCAACTGATTAACTTTTGAAGTCACCTTGATTAAAGACGACTGCCGTAACTTATCAACATAAGCAAAAACAATAGTGGCTATAGTCGCTAGAAGTAGTCGCTATCTGTTAGATAACTAACTCATGGGTTAGTCAACAGATTTTAATAAAACATTCAAGACACTAATCATTGGATATACATTTACAATTGGTTAAATATGATGGCCACCCATACACAACCTTAGAAGATGAAAGAAAATCCTAATCTAAAGCAGGGGAAGATACCAAACCTTACAGAAATTAATCTATTGGCCAGTTTTTTAAAATATGACATTTTCAGTTCCTCTTTTTTTGCTGTAGACACAAAACATTTAGAAACATATTTTCATGCAAGAAGAACGTGTTATTGCTAGGGTAGCATATATAAAGATATGCATAGACGACCTCCTCAACACAAACCTGTCCTTCGGTGTTCTTTAGGCCTGGTCTGCAGGATGAATCTTATTCTGGGTGTATATGTGGAGGCTGGACAGATCCTCTGGATGGTGACAGATGTGTGGGGACACACATAGATTGACATGATAACCTTTCACTGTTAACCCCAAAAGGCAGAGCACTTCTGCACTCCGTTGTGTTTGAGTTCGACTTATTTCTAAATGCCAACACAAATATCCATGCAGCCTTGAATGTGAGCAAGTGACAAAGTGAGACGGGAGATTTTAAAATACTGCACATGGCCTTACTTTAACCTGTTTAATGTATTCATGCATGCAATATGTCTTTAAAAAGAAAAATGAATAAACAGCATGAAAAACAGGAGTGTTAAGGTTCTAAATGTGGACAAAAACAACATGAACTGTACATTTGGAATAGGGAAGACTTTCTTCAAACAGGAACAATCAAAACAGATCTTCAACTTCCTTAAATCACCCTCCTTCACAGTAAGTTGTACTTTTTTCTTTTTATTTTCAGTTGTGTGTCCAGGAACTGCCCCAATAGCTGACAGTCATACGAAAAGAGAGTTGGTGGTTAATATAGAAAGAGGACGTAGGAGGTGGCCAGATGGACTTGTTTGCAACTGTTTTATCACATTTCCCACACGATGATCGATGCACAAACATAGAGGCATGCATGTGGTAAAATCCAATACTGCCTAATCCATTTGTGTGCTTGGCCTTAATATAACATATGTTTTGTTGCAAAAAAACAAAACAAAACATGGCAGCTGAACAATGAATAACAAGAGGATAAACAGTTAGTACAATCATCCAGTGTTGGGTTTCCAGCATTCTGATACATACAGTATTTGTCCACACAAATACGCATAGAGAGATGTTACAGTGCTGTCCTCCTCCATTTTAAATCATTGGCCATATGCCCCCACTCCAACTGTAGAATCACCGGTGTTTAAATCCATAACTGCCGGGTGTATTAATCGCAGGGAATCTTGTTATCCTGTCTATATTAATTAAAGCCATCTGCCAAAAATAGGGCGATGATGTGTGTGAAGGGGGAAACGGAGCAGCGGGGTAGGGTTCACTTCAAGCTGTTTGCGTTTGAATGCAGTCATCTTGATGTTCAAGAAGACAGCAGTTGGTTATTTCAGGTAATTTTGAGCTTTGCTGAAACTTGAAACTTTCCTGCACTCTCATTAAGTGATGATTGTGGCAACACTGAGAGAGATCAGCTAGTTTGCTGCTGGGAGTTCTTAACATGACTTGACAGGCACTTCCTGGTTTAGTGTCGCACCAATCCACCTTAGCTGGTGATCAAATATCCATCTGTCTCGGCTGTCAGAGTACTTTATTCACTCTTGGTGTGAACACGTGCGAGTGTAGTCTTTAACTTTCAGTCTGTTTGGTCCTGCGGAGGAATCAGGCATTTAGAGATAGAAAAAAAGAGTAATGGAAATCTTCATGTTTCAATTGGAAGCTCCCACCACACAGGAGGCTGTTTGACTGCCCGTAAGTGATGGTGCTAAAGCATCTCATCACTCCCCATGAAGGGTTGCCCCGAAGGAGGAAGAAGCTACAGCATGAGTGAAGTTCAAAACAAAATAAAATTGAACTCAGCATTATTCAGAAAAGGAAATGCCGTTAAGTTTTGATATGTTGCCTTTTCTGCGTTAAGATGTGGCTTTGGGGCAGTCAGACATCCAACAAGAGAGGTGGAGTTACCCGAGCAGATGGAAGATGGAAAAGGCATAGATGCAAGAATAAAGAGCTGTGTACTGAGTATAGCCTCCCACATCCATCCATCTATCTATCCCTTCATCGGCCCCTCCTTCCTTCTCTTCACACCCTCCCTTCATCTCTCAAACTTCAAGGCTCTGTGGAGGTAAAACATGTCAGTAACTGGGGGCGTAATCCTGGGCGGCCAGTGCTTCTCACTCAAACACGCACAACAAACATGCTATATCGCACACGCAGGGCCTTGCATGAATGACAGATGATCTGAAGAGCCTGCCAGCGCCCTCCTGCCCTCCTCCACGCTCCCTCCTCTCATCTCTGCACTCATCTGATTTGATCCATTAGCATTCTTTTCTCTGTGTTGTTCGTGCTACTGTCAGGCTCGGTGGCACAACCTCAGTCTGAAGCTGTTGAACTGTCGCCTGGGGGGGCTTCACCTGAAATGGGCTGACAGTTGCCTGCATAATCAGTTGCTCTTCCTGGATCCTCATAGGCCAAGCCGCAGAGGGTGGTGGTGGTGGTGGTGGTGGTGGTGGTGGGGGGGGGAGCACAGGTGGCAGGTGGAGAAAGATGGAGTAGCAAGATTTTCTTGTATTACAATTTATATCTATATGTTTTCTGTGGCTTTTTATTGAAGCATTTGAGTTTGAATCAACACTCCCAAAATCATTTAGATATTTCATAGATTTTGACCATTTTAATTCAGGCAGTGAGCAGACATTTCTGGAAAATCACAAAGCTGTTCCTCCTCACTAGATCACAGGTAGCCCATAATAATTAAATTATCGGACCTCTTCCAGTTAAACTAATCCTCTTGAATAATGTTTTAAATTCTTCGGTCCTGGCCTTGACCCACTGCCCCTGCACCTGGTTTAGAGTGAGAAAGTGGTCCTCTGCTGATGCTTTAAAATAGATCTGTCACATTTCACATCCCAGTGTTTCTGTCCCCTCCTCTGGCCCACCCTGACCCACACAACACTTCCTCTGTTAGTGTCTGTTTGCTCTGGGGAGAGAGTGAGTCCTCTGTCGCTCTGCCTGCATCCACTCCCGTGCAACTTTGCTGCTCACCTTTTTTTTCTGCTTCAGCCCATATGACTCCATATTTTTCTCTCATTTCCTCGTTCATCCATCAGGGTTTCATTTCCTTACGTGTCTTTGTTGCTTTTACTTCACTCTTACTCTCTCTCCCGTGAGATCAATTTACCTGTGCGTGGCCGAATCATTCTCCTCACATGGGTTTAAATCGTACACGACTGTCATGGAGTCCTCTCTCTCCTCCTCTGTCTTTTCTTCTGTCATTCATCAGACTCTTCATCTTTATTGCTAAGCCTTCCAGAGCTTCTGCTAACTTTCCTGGCTCCCAACTCATTTCAAATTCAATTAAATCTCCGGAGATTCAAACTAACTTTTAAAAAGAATTCAGGCATATCTCCCTGTCTCTTTCATTTGCTGCAGCTTTATGGGATCTTCCAACTCTGTTTCTCTATTCCCTGTTTCTTCTTTCTTTCAGTCATTGGCTTCCACATTATTACCTTCAGCCCTTTGTTTTTGTTCATGGCCCTTTGCTGTCACTCTTGTTTTCCTTGCTCTGTCTCATTGCGATCTCCCTGCACCTGTCTAAGTGGTCACTGTTGCCTTGGTATGTGTCATTCTTGGCTGATGACAGAAGGACATGGAGCCGTTTGAGTGATCAGGACTTAACCAACCTTTCCAAAAAGGGGAGTAAACGTGTCCAAAACAAACCTCCATCTGCTAATGACAAGTCTTTTCCTAATTCAGCCAGAGGTTTTCTGATCCAGCTTATGTTGAAAATTGAGTTTTGTACATCATATCTTAATGATCACACTGATGTGCAAGAGATGTTTACTATAAACAACACTTAGCTTGAGGCCTTTGTGTGTTTGAATTCATACAGAGCTAAAGCAGGTGTCTTTCGCATGGCAAAATAAAAATATAGCATATTTACCGTATTTCTCTATGAAACCAAACTCATTCTTCCATTGTTCTGCTGTGGTTAATGATCTGTTGGCATGCATGATCTTTGCTTTACTTTCAGTTCATAAAATGACGTTTAGAAAACCTCAAGTTGTCCAGTTGCAACTCTGTGGTGATGCACTTTACAGCAATCATCAGCCACAAACTTGTGATGAATCGTCTAGCTGATTCCTTCCTCCTTTTTCCTCATCAACAATAGGAGGATTAAACAACTTGTTTGTGTGGTTGCTAATGAGATTGGGATGGGTTATAAAGGACATGTGTTTTTGTTTTTGGTCAGAGTCAAACTGTATATACAAACATTGTTACAATTTAATGGCTGCCAAGTGACCTACCTATGATTGATGTGTGACTGTAATACCACTTAGTGTGTTCCATTCAAATGAAGTACAATAGAGTTGGCCATAAAACATATCAAACACATGAATGCAACAGCTTGTAATGAAGAGTTAGCTTGTAGCCATCTGCTGTATAAAATGTCATTTTTAAAATGAACTTGTATAAAAACGTTTAGTTTAAGCATTTATGCAGCTTGTTTGCACACGCTTATTCAAATGATACCTTCTTTTAGCTGTGTTTGTGTGTGTGTGTGTCACAGTGTGAATCTCTGGGTCGAGTTCCAGCTTGCTTCGCTCTACAGTAAATCACAGCCAGAGTTTTTCCCGTCTTCTCCAGTGTGCCTGGGAGAGTCATTAACACACACTAGAAATACAGAACACTCCTCAGGAACCATACTAACTGTGAGTGGGTATGTGTGTGTAAGAGAGAGACCATCTCATGTGTAGATTTGTATTTTCTTTATTTTCAGACTCCACCACTGTTCAGGTGGTGCCTCAAAGTTGTAGTTGAAACAAAGCTAAAGCCCAAATTTATGTCAGCTACACTTGTCACCCCACAGAAAAGCACCCACTGTTTAACATACATTTGACTGTCATTTAATTCTGTGCTGCACTATCATTTCAATGGGATTTTTTCCATATACTATTATTAGCCTGGACCCTCAAGGGATTATTCAAGAGGTTATCCTCTGATAAAGGTGGGAGGGCAATAGTCTTGTATTCAGGCTGATGTGGTTATTGGAGCTGTTATAGCACCGTGGGGATCTGTCTTACAGGGAGCAGCAAGGAGACAGTGCTCTAACATCTTTCACGGTGCAGATCTACCAACCAATGCATATAAGGTCAATCATCCGTCACCACACTCATTACACTTAACACACTTAACACCATCTCTCAATGGTCCTACAACCCCTGTCCATCCATTCATTTTTGTCATGTTCCATTCTACTGTACTATACGTGATTTGTGCTGACTTATGGTGCATACATCTCTGTTAGTACGCATGCTATAACTGCAGGTTTCCTCTTTTCGTTCCCCAGCACAAAGTGTGCTACTGAAACCATAGATCAAAAACTGACGTTCAAGCTTATTGAGGAGCTTTGTATAAACCTGCATATCTTTGGAAAAGAGACGAAAAAACAGAAGACAGTGAAAAAGGACCATATTCCAGCTGCCCTAAAGAGTTGTGGCTGGATTTTGCCAACATGTCTGCTTTCTTGACATATTTCAACATGAAAAGTGTTAATTAACCATTTATATTGTATTTAATTCAAGCATTTATGCAGTGGTAAATACAACACTTCATTCAACCACAACCAGTGTAATAGGATATATACAGTTTCAAATCATTTCCAAATTCAACAAGTTTATTTATTAATTTATTTACTTATATGTAAATGTGTGTCTCCTTTAATCAGTCACCCACAAACTGCAATACAATTGTTAGGAAACATGTTGCCAAATTGTCTGAATGCTTATGATGCATAGAAATACATTGTTATTGGCTTGTATTGTAATAATAACTAGCTTGGTTGGTTACTTGGTTACTGAGCTAAACAATTAGCAAATAATTTAAGCTAAAAGTGACATCATTCCTAGATCCAACTTCTGAGGTAAATGGAACTCAACACAACTCTTTGTTGAAATAACATACTGATGTTGGCTTTGAATTGGAAACAGAAACTTGTCACATTTTTCTCCTGAACTACAGAATCTGAAGCTAAAAATCAGAACTTTATTACTGATGTTAACAACGAGCAGAGGGGAAAATTTGTTTAAAAAATGTTTATGGAAAAGTGATAAGGAAAAAAAACATCAACAACTAAACAAATGAAGTATATCAGTTTATTTAGCAAGTCTTGACATAAAAAATCCTGAACAGCAAACAGCAATCTCTTCTCTTTGAAGTTATTTTTCATTTTTTATAGTAGGGCTTGAAGAAACTACCTCAAAAGTTATAGAGACAATAACAGCAAATTAAAAAATAACCAGGTTTCTGGAAATTCAGATTACCAGTTACCAGTCTGCTTGGAAGTTACTGAAAAATATCTTTACTTGCAGATATTTGAATACAAGGCTTAAAAAGACTTGACCAGAATCATCAGTTGATTTGTAAAATTTTTTTGTGTAGGGTTAAAATTGAGCGACTGAAGGGTTAAGCAACACAGTGTTGGGACCATTCAACCCTGAAGCTGGGCGTAAAGCCAGCCCCACTCATAAACATGAAGAGGTTTAAGTATATCTGAGTGTGAGTGTGTGTGCCTGCATTTGTGTGCATGTGTCTGTCCGTGCCAGGGACAGCCCAGTGACTCAGAGTACAAATCCTTCCCCCTTGGCAAAAAACAAGCAGAGTTTTAAAGGAACACGAGAAGCCCTAAAAGAAGAGCTTTGTTATGCATAACAGGCCGCGATAGGAGGCGCTGTAGAGTGTGTGTTATTCGTCTCAGCTTGAATTCTAAAAAACAGAAAGATGATCAGACTGGTTTTGTATCTTGTGGAAACATGTCTGTCTACCAGAAACACTACCGGGAAACTAAAAGAGTGGTATTTGTCGCACACACTCAAATGATCAAATTATCATTCACTTCTGGTGGATTTAGTCTCGTCAAAGTTGCATATCAAACTTATTTATTCCAAATCAAATAAAAGGAAAGCTGTAACATGCTTTGCAAAAACAAATGTGTTAATTGTGCCTACAATAATCAAACAGACCCACAAATATGCACCGAACAAAAAGAAAGTCTAGTCCTGTTGAACTGTTTTCTTTTTAGTTTTTTGCTCTTTTGCACACACAAGCTGCCTTTTTCCTGTCTTGCTTACACAAACACGGACACACACACACTTTTGCAAACAGGCAATGGGCCAGCTGAGTCACGTCTAAATGGCGTGGAGTGTGATTGCAGCTCACACTTACATAACCTCTGTCTCCACACCACTGTCATTAGAGCAGTTCGGTAGAGCGGGCAAAAACAATTCTCTTAAGTACTCCGTAGCCAGGGCAACCACAAGACTCACCTTCTCACTGGAATGTGAGGTTTTATAAGTGTGCATGTGTGTCATTTCTGCTTAGTGTGTTCTGATTTGTCAGTAATATACTCTGTGGTATATGTTGGACAGGAATGAGAGTAGGTAGTGTTTTAAGACACCCAATCTTATCACTGATTGCCCATGATGTCCTGCAAAAGTGGGATCCCCGTTGAAATGAAGTGTAAAATTAAAAGTCTTAATTCTCCTTTATTTTTGTGAGTAAAGAGGGAGTTAATCTCTCCTATTCGCATAACAGAAGGAGTCAACATTCTGGCAGCTTTTGATTTGTGTGTGTCTCTGACTGTGTGTATAGCGAGAGCAAGAGAAAGAGGGAGTGAGAGAGAGAGAGCAAGAGAGAGGGAGGGGGGGCTACATTTGGCAGGCGTCAGTTTATACAGATGGAGCAGCTCTTGGATAAACCACAGAAAATTCCTACCACTGTCCAAGTGAGCACTTTTTAGGAAGACAGTCATGCACCCTCCCCTCCATTCGCCACTGCTTCCACACCTAGCTACCACCACCCCCTCCCACTTATATCCCCACCACCACACCTCCTCTACTGTCCCTCGTGAACTCATACAACACCACATTATTGGCAGTCCCAGGAGAAAAATGGAGCAGGCCCAGCTAGTCAAGTGGGAATGGGTGCAATTATTTTCTCTGGATCTTACTTTACATGAAAAGAGGGGCCGGGCAAGAGCAATCAAACAAAAAGCAGTTTGAGGTAGCATGGTTCTTTTTTTCCTTTCTTACTTCTTGTTTTTTCATGTAAACATCACTTTAAAGGAGAACGAGTAACTGATTAGATCTGGAGAAGTGTTTTTATGTTAACATCTGATTCTCAATATAAAGTGAACAGATTCATGACATTTTTTTCCTTCTTTTTCACAGTAATGACAAATCATCTGCTTTTTCCGTTTAACCTTAGCAACACCAGGCCAACTTCATGTGGCTGGATTCTCAGGATTTTCACTGCTTACAAGTGGGGCTGTTAAAGCAATGGCTCAGTTAGGACACTTAATATCTTATCTGGTATAGATGTGGCTTTAAACAACCTCAAATCATTTCAATTTATTTTGAACTAGATTGACGAGGTAACAGCTAGTTTGAGCAAGTCCAAGCTCAAAATGGCTTGCTTAAATGAACTCCAGTATCAAAAATGTCATCGGGTGTGGACACCATTTTCAAACGTTTAATTTTGCCATCCTTTTGTTTTTGCTCTACAGTTGTTTACTGTACATAGAATATTATGATTAATGCATATGCAAGTAAAAGCTGCAGCAGCTAGCTATAGCGCTGCTGGTGCAGACTGGGACATGTAATGCGAATGATGAATAAACATAACCAGGTTATGCAAAAAGGATAGTGATGTAAAAATGTTTTAAATTGTGTTAACATGAACCACCAGTAAGTTTTTTTTTAGTTGAAGGTATTTTACGACAGGAGAAAAACAATTTGTCCTTGATCCTAATCAATTTAGCTGTTGCTTGTCAATTTATTCAGAATTAAACTATTTCCCCAAAACAGAGGCCATTTAAAAATTTGGTAAGATAATCAGAAGAATATTTACAACAGAGGCAAAAACTGCCAATTGAGCAACTAGATTCATACTTTTTTGTCTAATTGTAATGAAGTTGTTCAGAAACTAAGGGGATTTTTGTTACTCTGCAATAAACAAAATGAGGATTTGCTTAGTCATCTGTAAGTTAATAAAGAGTTGAGGTAAACTAATGTCAGGTAAAACAAATGTTTGATAGGATAAAGTTTCATCATAATGTACAAACACACACATTTTTCCAGCATGCTTTCAAGGCTACTCTGCTCTTGTGCTTATCACAAATGACCTAATTCTTTGCCAGCAGATTTTTTTCACTCAGCTCCAGCATGTGTTTACCAGAGGCAGACTGCCTCCCCAATAAAGCTACCATTCCCTCGAGGCCGCAACACACATCATTAAGACACAGGATATGGACTCTGACCATGGCGTCTTACCTTTGCCTGTAGCCACATGGTTCCTACCTGTAAAACCCTCCTGCAAGCACCCATTTTTCTGGCTGCCTGGCTGCTTTTTTTTGCTTTCTTGCTTACTCTTTTCATTAAGTTGAATTGCTTCAAAGTGGATTAATAAACTACATTCAAAATTGAACTTATAACAATTAATATTTCTTAAACCAAATAGAAAAGGAAAGTGATAAAATGGAATACCCATAGTAACACAACTTTAACATTTGCTGAAACAAATAAAAGGAACAAAATAGTCATCATCCTGCTGCAGTATGCTATCAGCAAAGTGTACCACTTGTTCCACAAGACACTAAAGAAGTGTAATTTGCTCATAATGCATGCTGTTAAAGAAATTTCCTACCAAGTCTTGATGCTTTTCCTGGCTCCCCCACCCGCCACCGACTTACCCTGAGGCCAACACTTCCCAGCTCCCTAGAATGGAGTCATTAGCTCGGTGCTAATGGTTTCAGACTTTCTAATTGAATGGGAACCCATTGATCTGTAGGTAGAGAGAAATGGTTCTTTTCATTGCTTCAGTTTGGCCTTGGATAGAATTTGCCTTTGCTCAAACTAAAAGACTGTACATGATAAAGTTTAAGACTGCAGCAGGAAGTGCATGCTCATGGATGTGCAGCAACATATGCTTACGAAAACACTTCATGCGCAGACACAAAAGCAACAGAATCTCCAGAGCTCATCAACACACACATTTGCACACACACATGCACAATTGCTCTCCTGTGTGTCGCCTTAAGGGCTCCCATTCTGGGAGGAGCAGGCTTTAATCTGTGTTCGCTCCAGGTTGTAGTCTGCGCACCTCACATCTTTTTAAATACTGCAACAACAAGGGGTTGCCTGAGGCAACTAGGGTCAAGGAAGCAGTTTAGTAGAGATGTCAACTGCCAAGCCGTCTGTTAGAGGTTGAAGTGCATAGGCCTAGAGAATACAGATAAGGATTGTGGGAGGTAACCCCAGAAGTTTATCCTCCATGTGCTATGGGTGTATACACAAATCACACTTTTATCTAATTTCACTGATAGCAGCTGCTGTATATGTGTGTATTGTTTCCTAACTTGGTTTTTTTTAGATTACTCGTGACTCCCAAAAGGGAGTGGTACGACTTCTAAAGTTGCAACAAAACAAGATATAATGCAACCACCATTTAGTTTAATATTTTTTAAATAAATAAATATTAATGCAGACTTAGAATGACTTTAGTCACTTTTCACATAATTTATTCTGTTTCTATATCATTTTAAATGAACATCAAATAAGAAGTACACTACTAACTGCACCTAGAGTGCAGTCAGTGGATCTTCTTTCACATCTCAACATCAGATTTTCTCCAATAACTGTTTTTTCAAAGAACTGATTGTTCTATTTGTGTGTGTTTAGGAGACAAAAGCCAGCTGGTTCTGGTTATTAAGCTGGAATTCACTGTAAAAATTACAGCATCTTTTTTTTTTTCTCCCTCTTTACTCCTTGAAACCCCAGAGCACACACACACACACACACACACACACACACACACACACACACACACACACACACACACACACACACACACAC
>JAVKLF010000152.1:9121677-9132426 GCA_034783495.1 Millerichthys robustus | reverse complement strand
GGGAGAGAGAGAGAGAGAGAGAGAGAGAGAGAGAGAGAGACAGAGAGACAGAGAGACAGAGAGAAGAGGGGGAGCTAGAAGAGTGTTGGCAGTCATGATGCCACTCCCTTGATTGTAAAGATTGACCGGTCTCTCCCTTCTTCTCTGTCTTCCCTCTCTTCCTCTTACACATGCACACACACATGTTTGTACTTCTATCTCGATAGGAATTTTGCATTGACTTTCATTCATTTTTCGGACATTTCTAAAGCCCTGACTTTAACCCTAAACCTAACCTTTACCAGTACATACCTAGCTCTAAACCTAAATCAACTCATACTTTAGTACTAAACCTGACCCACCTTCAGTATTTCCCTTGATAGGGACTGGGTTTAGGGTTCCATAAGGAGCTGCATCCCCACCAGGCTGTGAGTACCAGACAAACGGTCCGAACTTGGGTGTGGGACATCACACGCACGCACGCACACGCACACACACGTCTGTTCAATACTGTTCAGAAAGACTTTTTGTTATACTGGATGAAATGGCCCTTCCATCCTCAGAGTAGTCAATACATTATGTGTTCAGAAAAGGGAACGAAAAAAATCCGAGCTCTTGGTCAGATGCCTTCACGTCTCGTCCTGCCCACGCCCTCCTCTTTCCCTCCTCCTCCTCCTCCTCCCCGTGCACACTCATCACGTTTCACTGATGCCGGAAATATTCAAACCTTTGAGATGAGCAGGCAACTTAAGCATCAGAAGGGCCTGAAAAGCGATGTGGAGGTTGCTGTTTTTCTGTTGGACAGGTTATTGTTTGTTTTGCTTTGGGGGGAATTTGATATTTTCATGAAATATGTCACAATGTTCTGTTTTAGTTAAAACAATGGTTCTGAGTTTTTGAAGTATGGTTCTGTTGAAAGATTATGAACTATTAGTATCTCACCTGTTTCAGGTATCTCTGTGAATAGTCTCAGTTATTTTTTATTTTTTTATTCTGACCAGACTTATGAGCTAACAACTAATCCAATGGGATCCAAACCAAAGTGCTGCACTCCTTAAGTAACTACAGTCGCAAATATTTTAAAATTGTTCTTACAAAGTATATTAGATAGGCCATTTCTATACTGACAGTTTTGATTTACAGGTTATTTTCATGAAATCTTTGCATTATTTCCAAGCACACAAAAAGCAGCAACAACTAGCTGTAGCATCAGGTGCATTGTGTGGCACTATCAGCAGGAATATCAGAATATTTCTGCTAGAAAAACTGTGTGATGGGAGATTATTGGCAGTGTAAAATTTATAACTTAAGACTACTATGAACTGATTTGGAATGTTAGAGTCTGGAGTGGTTTTCAAAACGACAGCAGTCCACTTTGGTATTGACTTTGCTCCTATTAGCTGTTAGCTCTTCTGTCCAGTCTGAATTGAAGTAGTTCTTTAAACTGAGGCTGTCTAAAAAGCTATTTGCAACAGGTAAGATATTAACTGCTTATGTTGTTTTTACAGATCTTCACTTCAAATAATTTAAACCAGTTGTTTCAAACGTTTTAATTTTCAATCCACAATAAGTTTGACCTGGTTTAACAAACAATGTAACATCAAACAAACAAAAAAGAGCTTCTTCAGCTGTTATACTGCACTTTTTACAGCACTTTTTCTACTATAGTTGTGGTAAAAATAAAAGCTTTTTGTAATTATTTTTTTTAAGTAAATTGAATTTGTGTTGATATTCTCAAGACCCCCTGATTTGATGTTCCACAACCCACAATTGGATCCCGATCCCAACTTTGGGAAGTACTGATTTAAAACATCCCCTTAAAGGGAATTTAAATTATTACCTACTGATATTTTGATACTTTGCCTTGGCATCCTTCTGTTGAAGCAAACTTCTTTCGTTAGTGATGTTCACTGAAGTCCAGGACTGCTTGGAGTTCTCCTTGGATTAACCAATGACAGTTTTTGGTCTTTGCAGCTTTAAAACTTTCTGCAGCACACTGTATGCAGTAGGATTTGATCGTTTGGATGTATCACTGATTGCTCAGTGTCTTGTCTTATCTTTTTCCTCTGGCCTTATCCCTGCAGTGGTCAGACAAAGATCAATTCCACCAGGAATAGGGTTTCACATCCCGGAAGCAGAGACGTACACACAGGTCACTTTCATCGACTCACTGTGGCCGTGACTGCGTTGGAATGCATCCTACGGACTGTTGACTTATTGTGAACATAAAGATACATATTCATCCTGAAGAAAAGCTGAAGTGGATTAAGCCTGACTGAAATCTGCTTGTGTCTGTTGTTTGTCGACACCCCTGGTAGAAACGACTATTTCAATATAATTACAACATGACATGAAAAAAAGGCATAAAATAAGACTATCAATGCAAAATGATAGCGTTAGACAAGCCTTTTGTTTGGTAAATTTCAAATATTGGGATTATTAAAGACTATAGTTTTCTGATTGTATCTGTGGTGCAACAGACTGAAGATGAAGAACAGATGTTGTCTTGATCCGAACAGACTTGGCCCGCCTCAGTGACAAGGCTGGAGAAGCAACGATGATAAGAAAGATGGGAAGCTGGATGGGGGAAGAATGATGAGAGGAAGAGGAATTCTAATTGTCATTGACTCATATTCAGTGCACTGATGACTGAGAGAACCTTCCTGCTGCTGCAGACCCACACACAAACTGATGAAACACGGTAAAGAGCTGAACGAAAACAAATTGTTTTCAATATAATCCAAGTTAATTTAAGAACCCACAATAGACAGATTAAAACATTACATTTCTTTATGAACCTACTATCAATAAATACAGTACAGATTCAGAAAAATACTTTTTATCCTGAACAATAAAAACTCTTATTGCGTTTGTGTGTGTTCTTGTATTTGTTACCTTTTTAGTACCGTTTCTGGTACACACGCCTAGCTTGTCAAGCCCTGTAGTCCTTAGGGGACCAAAGACCAGTCCTAATAGGGTGGAACTCCATTTTTGTGTTGGGGGTTCAGTTTAGCTGATGGGTTAGGGTCATGGTTAGACTGTAGTTCTCAAAAAAGTGATTTAGAGCAACAGGGGAATGACTTCCTGCGAACGTGTACTGTTGGTTGTTTGTGCCGGTGACCTGGGTCGATAGTGTTTCTTTATGAGAGCACATCTAAATGGAATTTTTAGGAAAATCTAAGTAAGTCATCATGGTAACGCAGCTCAAACCGTCTTGATGGTGATTAAATCATGCAGTAGCACTGGGGAAAATGCAGTTCAATTAGCAGGAAAAGAGAAAAAAGTAATTTAGATGATTTCAGGTTATGCAAGATGCAAATGAGTTTGTTGAGAGTGTCATAACTGATTTTAAATAAGAGGTGTGTGTGTGTGCGTGTGTATACACTTCAGGGACTTTGAAACAGGGCTGAGGCTGATGCTGGGAGAGTAACGGGCCAGACTATTGCTGCTGCTGTAGATAAAAGAAGCAGCTGAAGGTGGAAGCTGCAGGGCAGGCTGAATGCAGATAGGATCTCTATGGGGGGGCGAGAACGTGTGATTGGAGACTAAAATCATTACAGTGTGCCTGGTCACTGTGTCCTTGGCTCTTCCTCTGCGTGTGCTGAGGCTTTCTTAGACTCCAACAGTCTGCCTTTTTCTCACCCACTTTTCTTTTCAAACACACTTCTCGATTAAAAATAGTGGTGTGAAAAATCCTTTCTTGACAAAAAAAAAAGTACCTACCTCTGCAGGTAAGAATCTGACAAAAAAGAGTTGCTCTCGGGACATTTTATCATCTCAAATATTGGAACAGTTGAAGCCATTGTTACATCTGTCACGTTTTTAGGATAAACCTCAGTCTTCTTAAATAAAAAAGACAAGAAGTAAAAACTTTTGTGTTGATAATACTGGGGGGGATTATTCTCTTTTTTGCGGGGTGTCCAGCTGAAATTTTTCATGTGTAGCACAAATCTTCATCTTGGCTTCTTACAAATGAACTAGATCACCTTTTTAAAAAATAAAATGTTGGTGGTTATTATCACCACGTCCACTGCTTCACCGCCCGGCTGAACTCCTGCTCCCCTCAGGCTGCAGTGGCTGTCCACACGTGGAGGGGAGGGAGAACGCAAACTCGCCTCTCTTCAGCCCCATTGGTTGACTCTTCTTTGCCTTGGCAGTTTTGTCCTTGAGAATGTGCAGACACGGAGCAGATAATGTTCTGACACTAGAAACTCTAGAGCGCGCGGCCAGACCAACACTTACTCTCTGCTCCTTCAGCTTCTTCATGCTGTAATTCCATCGCTGCACGCGGACTGAAGAACGACAGCGTGTGTTGAAGTGTTTTCAGAGTATGGATTACAAATATGTGTGTGTGTTATTATATTATGGCAAATAAATAATAGCTGTCTTGTGCTCGTATTGCGCAAAGCAGGTGCGGACACAGTTTTAGACCCCACCCGGAAGCGCGCAGCGGTTCTAACGTTGCGGTGTTGGGTTTACGCACCATAATAATAATGATAAAAACAATTGAAAACTTTAATTGTGTAACAGCCAGCTGGGTGTAGCCTCTAAATGGATTCAAGACCATGCACGCGTGGCGGAACTGACAATTATTTAACCGCTTAATGTAAATCTGAGGTTTGCGCCTCTCCCACGGCGTTCCAAGGTCAAAGATCTTTTACGGCATAGTGGGGGGTTTCTGCACGAGTCAGCATGGCAGCAGAACAGCAGGTACACAGGAATCTCCCTGCTACGGGCCACAACATGAACCATGAAACCCGGTGATCTAATCTCTGCAGAGCAGCAAGGAGCTTTGAGAAGTTTGCGCACCAGTCCGCGAGTTCAGAAACATGTTTTTAAAAAACTCATAATGAGCTGGTGCTGTCGTTTCACCATCAGCAGATTGTTTTTTTTTTATCATGTAAGAATAACAATTGTCAGTAATTTTCTGTAATTTTTATCATCCTGAGATTGAGTTTATGTGTGAGAAAAAGAAAAAAAGGCGAAAGCTCACTGTTGCCATTTCAATGACTTTAATAAGCAAAATAGGAAACAATTTGTTTTTTTTCCAAAAACAACAACCAAAAGACAAAAAACAGAAACCAGCCTGAATGAAACAGTTCAAATTTAAGTGTTGTATTATTATTCATATAAACAGGATTGAAAATTGATCCCCATATCGTCGCTATAAGTGGAATTGGCAAAAACAAAATGAAACCAAAAAATTTTAAAATAATAAAACAACAACCCGCTGCTGCAGTTTCAGTTCGATTTCAAGCCAGTTGAATCAACAAATCAAAAGAAAACATAAGATTGTTCTAAATGCATGACTTTCAAAGACAGTTTCAATGCAAGCACCATGCTTAATCCATATGATCTGACACTTTAATTTAAATCATTCAAATAATAAAAAATAGAGACAGGAAAACTTTTAACTACGCATCTGGCCAGCAGAACCAGAAGAATCAAATAATAATATTATTAATATTAATGAAACGGACAAACACACACAGAGAAAAGAACAGAAACATGGTTTTCATTTTGAGCATTTGCACAACCTGAATCCCTTTCTTTTACTGACCGGCAGAAAAAAGTCAGGAAAACAAAAAACTTTGTATCAAAACATGACTCATCTAATTATGTACTCGGCTTAAAACTTTCAAACGAGGCGTTTTGGAGGATGGGTTCTTAAAAAAAGATTATTTTCAGGTCCAGTGAAAGTGTGCAACAGGTGGCTGCCAGCCGTGATGGGAGCTGTGTTTAGAAATAATTTTCTAAAGCAGTTAGACTGAATTTTAATGGAAAAGAGCAGTTTTTATTAAAACAAACAACAAAGTGACACTTAAAATTTTCGGCATTTTGCGCACATTTCAGTGGCCACAAATGTTAGACTTTTTTTTTTTTTCAATAAAGTACCAACATCATAATCATAACAGGCCTTTGTCTTCCTGAAGGGAGGTCTGAGCAAAAGTCAAAATGAAAACTTGCAAAAATCATCATCTTCATCCTCAAAAGTGCACCGGACGCACAGATTGTTGCATTTAAATGCGACAACTTTATTTATTATTGTTTTAAGATGCGCTTTCTTTCTTAAATCTTTCAATCACGACCTCAAAAATGCTAAAAACAAAAACTTTTTGAAGAAGTATGGTAACAACCAGTAAATGAAATGTAGTAAAAAACATAACAAACACAAAACGCAAATAAAAAAAGAAGTTCAAACCAGCCTCTTCTATCTTGTTGTGCAGTTTGTTTGTTTGTTGAAGTTGCATTATATTTACAAGCCCCCCTTCCCCTTAAGAGAAAATAAAAAAGAGAAAATAAAAAGCCATCCGCAGTCCTGCTGGTTCCCGCTGCAGTTCCCCACCGCCCCCCACCGCCCCTCCACCCAAACAGAGAGAAAACTAGAGAAGCGCAGATCAAACACATGCTCTTAATATACACGAGAAGATAAAAGTACAAAATAGAAATTATTACCGTACATGTCCAGCATGCAGGATTAATATTTAATGCAGTTTTCTTTTTTTGTGTTGTTTTTCGTTTCCTTTTTTTTTTTTTTTTGCTTGTTTCTATGTATATATATATATATATATTGAATATAACCAAGCAGGCAATAAATCAATGAGATGTTGCATAAAATGCCTCCCTCCCCTCCTACTATCATCCTCCCCCCACTGCACAAGATTTAGTAGACAGGAGTTGAATTTGCATAAAGTGGAGTCACTTTGTTTCTCAGGGCCCACTTGTCGAATACGAGGCGAGGCCTGCTTGTTGTTGGTGATTTTTATTATTATTATTTATTACTATTATTGTTTTGCTAAACAAGATGCCAAAACAGTACTTTACAGATTATTTCAAAGGTGTAGTCCTCAGGGAGGAGGTGTGTGTGGGGAAAGTTCCATCATCCGAGGGGGCGAAAAAGTCTTTTAACTATAAAGCAGCTAGTCTACAAAGATGCTGCCGATCAGACTCTACTCTGTTGTGGGAGAGATGGTTATATATGAGAATATTATCTGATGGATTATTCTTTTAATATGAATATAACTTTTTTTAAAATTATTATAATCAAACAGTGTTGGAGGAGGGGGTCATTACCATCTGTTCCTCGGTGAAGTCAGTCGGTTGTTGAGAAAGGAACAGTTTGTGGAGGAGGGAGGGGAGTTTGTTGTGAAGGCTGTGACAACTCACATTAAGTATTCCGGGGATGAGGGGTTGTCGCTGGTCGAGCCGGCCTCGCGGAAGCCGTAACTGGCCCCGGAGCCCGTCAGCTTCTCGCACTTAAGTTTGTAGGCGTCCCTCTCCCTCGCCAGCCGGCTGATCTCCGCCTTCAGCTGCTCCACCTGGTTCATCAGCTGCGTCTTCTCGTTCTCCAGCACGTGCTTCTGCTGCACGCGCTTGAACCTGCAGGACTGCGCGTAACCCCGGTTCTTCAGGGTCCTCCTCTTCTGCTTGAGGCGGATGACCTCGTCCTTGGTGAAGCCCCGCAGGTGTCTGTTGAGCTCCCGCACCGACATGGACACCAGCTGCTCGTCGGAGAAGCGGTCCTCCACGTTGAGCCCGCCGCCCCCCGAGCCGTGGTGCCCCGCCGTCTGGCCCAGGTGGCCGTGCGGATGGTGGTGATGGTGGTGGCGGTGGTGATGGAGGGACTGGTGGGACTCTGGGGAGACCGGCGACGGGCTGTCGGGGTCCTGGCTGTGGTGATGGTGGTGCTGGCTGTGCGGGTGGCTGTGCGCGCCCGGATGCCCCGACAGCTCCTCGGCGTGGTGCGGGATGCCCCCCGCATACGGGTGATGGTGTTGCTGGCTGTGGCCGTGGTGGCTGTGGTGGTGGTGGTGGGGGCCCCTGTAGCCCTCGAAGGCGCCCTGCTGCTGCTGCAGCTGCTGTTGGACGTGCGGAGGCTGGGGATGGCCGTGCGCCGTGACTCCGATCAGGGCCTCCACTGCGTCCTCAGGAGTCAGATTCAGCGTCTGCGGGTCTATCTGCTGGTGGTACCCGCTGTTCGGCATCCAGTACAGCTCCTCGAGGTGGTGCTTCTGCTCTGTGGGGCTGAAGCTGGGCGAGGAGGGCTCCGAGCTGCAGGGCGTGCTCATGGGGGTGGAGGACACGGAGCCCTGCGGTTGGAGACGGTTACACTGGCGCACCCCGCTGCGATCAAACCCGGCCAGGCCCTCCTTCTTCACGTCGAACTTCATCAGGTCAAAGTCGTTGACATATTCCAGAGCCAGGGGGCTGCTGGGCAGCTCCGGGCCTATACTCAGCTCCGCACTCATGCTAGGGTCGCGACTTTTCTGCAAATACCCAAAGGTACTGGCGAGCGTCGCAAAAACAGACTTATTAATCAGAGTCTCTTCTTTCCTTCCTTGTTTCATGCAATAGTTCTTTGGGATCCTCCACCGCTCTGCGCTGACTTGCTGTAGCATGAAACACAGTGTGATAGGATGCAGGGGAGGGAGGGAGGGGGAGGAAAAAAAGTTGTGAAGGAAAAACTTTCAGCTCTGCTCAGCTCAGTGTTTGCGTCATGTAGCCTACTTCTGCTGGAATAATCTGTCAGGGACCAGGCAGGCAGGAGGTAGAAAGCAGTGCGCCTCAGTGCAGAGCAAATAAAACAAAAATAAAACCTCAGTCCTTCCAGCAGAAGAGGAGTAGTCACAAATGAATCAGCGTAAATGACAAAAACAAAACAAAAAACAAACAAACAAGAAATACCCCGTTTGCTCGCTGAGACGGGCACCAGTCAACGTTGCAACTTCTTGGCTGTAAGTCCCGTTTTTTGTTTCTCCAGGAAAACAAAAAGCACAACAAAAGACACAAAAATGAACAAGGCGTATTTTCTTCTTTGCTTTTTCTCCGCTGAGAAGGAGCTTTTTCCTGCTCTGCACCGCAGAGATTTAAAGGCTCGCTTCTCTCTCTCTCCCACTCTCTTCTCTCTCTGGTATCCAGCAGACTGCGCTCGGAGTCAGCCGGAGATTTATACTTAAAGGGCGCGCGTGACGTAGCAGAGGAAGGCAGGACCGGCGGCGCGCGGCGCTCCAATGGGAGCCGGACATTGCGCTCAAACGGAGGAAGAGAAGGAGGAGGAAGAGCAGCGAGGAGACGAGAGGAGAGGAGGGAGACCAGTTTGGTCATGACAGCCAGAGACAATCAGCTGACCGACTTCCCTAAAAGCGAAGAGTGGAAGGAAGGAGGAGGGGAAAAAAGAAGAGAGAAAAGGAGGGAGAGAGAGAAAAGCCTTAAGTTTGTGGAGTCTGTGACGCGCTGCTCACCGATTTGGAATCCAGAGTTACAGACTTCAGTGCAGGAAGCTGAATGAATTGTCTCTGACTGATTAAACCAGATGTTTGGACCGTTGTTCCTCATCCTGTTCTGGTTGCATATTGTCCTTGTCCCATTTCTCCAACTAGTAAAAAAAAGCAGCATTTAGTGACACCGGTTCCCTTCCATAATCTTTATAAAAAACGTTTTTTAGAAACAAACTAAAATTGTCTCACCTTTAAGCACAATTTTAACTCGTCTTTCAGGTGAAGTTTGCTCTTTCCGCATCTTTGCAATGTACGAAAAACACTTTATTCAACACACTTTTCTGTTTTTTTATTTTTTTTTAGGTTTTGCAAGTGAAGTTGTTACAGATCTTAATACACATAATCCATACTTCAGAAATGAATAAAGTAAGGCTGTTGGTCCACAATAAGGGGTCAACTGTAAATCTCCAAGGATCTTTCCCTGGTTACTTAACGCATGAAACTTAATATGTTTCCTTTCATTAAAACTGTCTGACTTCTTTCAGAGTGTCTGATTGCTCCAGGATTCCCAGAAAACCCGCTTCTAGCTGAGACTGTGTTTTCCACACCGACCCTCCCCTCCCCCCAAACACACTCACACACAGACACACACATCAGACCAGAGAGAGAGAAAACAGGCTCAAGGCTGCCCCTGCGTGGGCAACACACGCACACCGACAGAGCTGCGGAGCTGATAGTGTTGCTGATGATGATGATGGTGATGATGTGGGTTTCTTCTTGTTTTTGCGCGCGGGCTTTCCTCCCCGCGCTAACTGCTTCTTGAATGTCACATTCTGCAATAATTTCTGACATCGGTTCATCCCAGTCACTTGTGATCCAGCAGAATGATGCGTTTGTTCTCTTAGTTTGTTTGTTTTGTTTTGTTTTTTTTCAAATTGTTGAACAGGTAGTTTGGCCAAAAGGTTGAGCTCTTCTTCTAAAGAAAAAAAAGAAAGAGAGAGAGAGAAAAGTGCCTCCTTCCCCGCCAAAATAAACTGTCTGCATAAATGAGCCAATTCGAAGGATCGATCAGATGATAATTCCCCTCCCAGCCCATATTCACAGCTGAGCACGTGCAGCAGCCGTCGGAGCGTATTGATCAGGCAGGATGGAGGAAGAAGAGGCTGCCAAAGATGGGATCCGATAATGAAGGTCTCATTTGTTTGCTTTAAATTCTTAATCAGTTTGACGCACGAGGCTGTGGATGAGCCGAGATCCACACCGAGTCCGGAGTGATTCACTGTCTGTGTTTGTTTCTGGAGTTTGTGCAATTCACCACTGGAACTTCTGAGAAAGAAGAAACTGATCAAATTAAAAAGGTTGTGTTGCAGATTAATATTATTAACAGGTGATAATAATTAACAGACATTCATGTAAGAAAGGCATTTGTACACACAACAATTACAAGTCATGTTAATAATAATAATAATAATAATAATAATAATAATAATAATAATAATAATAATAATAATAATAATAATATCATTATTGCTCTACATTTTGAGTGAATTCA
>JAVKLF010000152.1:9097390-9114994 GCA_034783495.1 Millerichthys robustus | reverse complement strand
CCCCAAAAAAAAAAAAACAAAACAAAACAAAAAAAAAAACAACAACAAAAAAAAGTGTCCTCCTTTTCAGAAACCCAAATCTGGTCACCCTAGCTAATGATAGCTTGCTGCCAGCTAGCTAACCAATTATGCCTCATAGAGAGATCACCGCCTGAATAAACTATCAATTTTTTAAAGAGTTGCCACTATAGAGACATGACCAACAACACTCGCCTTTGCAGCGCTCACTTTACTCCAAATAGTTTTTACTGATGACCAGGATTATAGTTGGGATTTATACACAGTCGTTTGGTTCCAGCGAACACACCTCCAGCGTCTCAGGACAGCTAAAGCTAACGTTTTTTCATTAGCCTATATTTGAAACCTAATTCTATACACTTGGCTGTGTTTTTAATCAAGTGAATTTGGATGGGTGATTACTAACACATTTTTCTGTGGTGTGACAAACTCTGAACACACATTTTTGTATACTTTACTCTCACTTTAACATCTAACAAAATAAAAGTTTTCATTCAGAGTTTGCAAGAGTGCAAAAATATATCTATGAAACATGAGAATATGACAAATACGAGACAAAAAACTGAAACGTTTTAAAACTTTCTGGTTGCTTTAATCCCTACAGGAAAACAAATCCCGACTTTACCCTGTTTTATTGGAAAACCATGTGACCAGGTGTGATCACATGATTATGTTCAAAATGTTGCAAAATTGCATGTTTCGATTGATTATGTTTTCAGCTGTAAGAGTGCACATATGAAATACATGTGTTTTCTGTTATAAATTCACACAAGAAGCATGTGCAAAACACGTGTTTCACATGTGTTACACATACTGTTTATTACATTAATTCAATGTCATTTCCACAGGTGAGCTTCATGTGTTTATTTTCTGTCATCAAAGCCATCAAAAGGTTTGATGTGAGCTCAAGAACAAATGCATTCTCTGCTCAGCATTCCATATTGAGACAAACACAACATATAATATTACATTATTATACATTATAATTTAATGTATAATAATTTAACATTTTTGGAAACTCTTGTAAAGTAGTTGTATTGACAAATGAAGAATTTAGCCAAATAATTTAAGTTTCATGTACTGATAAATGTTTAAGAGTTAAAAGGAAATACGCTGAACAGTCTGACTGGAAACAAAAACGAGGGTATTTGAGAACAGAGATATGAAAAAAAAATGAGTGTGCTTTGTGTGTTCATACTTTTGATAACTCATAGGGTGTGTTTGCGGTCCTCAGTTCTTGAATGTGTCTGTTTATATGCATGAGTGTGTAGCAGAATGTATGCATGTGCTGGAATTGTGTGTGTGTGTGTGTGGAGGGGAGTATGTACAGGAAGGGAGCCTGTAAATAAATCTGTTTGGGGATTGGGGGTGTAGGGATGAAATATGGTCCCAGGGATGTGGAGCAATGTGAAAAACTCGGCAACGCCAGGGAATAACAAATCTCCCGATGTCGCCACGCCGCAAAATAAATACACTCCCCTGTACAAGTCATCCATCTGGACTATGAGTCACAACAAAGACGCCCCCAATACATCCCCAAAACACACACGCACACACAGAAGCCATGTTCATTTACACATTTATTTATCTGTTTGTTTGTTGAATTAGAAACTGCTTGTGGGGGATCAGAAAGCGTTTATTTATTTTTCCACAAAATGTGACGTTTCCTTCCCCGCCCTTCATCAGGACTAGGCTGTCTGTCTGCCCGCGTGGTTCAGAGAGGTGGTGAACAGGGGCAGGCGGGGAGGATTTGTGGGTCGGCCATTTCAACTAATGATCAATCACGCGGGTTTAAATGATTAAATTTCAGCCTTGACAATTTAAAAGTCTCGCCACACAAAGTCAACCGAACGGGTGGAGAGCGGGGAAGGGATGAAAGATTCTACCTGCAGCAATGTATCAGAAGCGTTCAACGTCCGATATATTACTGAAAGTGAAAACCTGTGTCTGTGTGTGTGTGTGTGTGTGTTTGGGATGGTGTGTTCTTATAGCTCGGACACCCTTTTTTACCTGACATATAGGCTATAGCAACAACATTCACCTCACTGTGTAGGGGCCAGCAGATTCATCTTCACTTTATCTGGGCCTCCTCTGCCAGACACCACATTACTGCAGCCCTAACAGCTTATATGTGGGGTAAATATGTCTCAGTGTTTACATAAAGAATCACTACGCAACAACAACAAAAAAGCATTCACTTTTGCAATGAAAGGATGTATTTTTTTCCCGGCATCAAGTCCTCTGTTTCTAATTAAGGTCTGTTCTTTTGGCTTAATTAGCTGACACTGTCTGTACATGTTTGTGGGGGTCATCCTGTTCCTCCCAGGAATAGATATTAGCCCTTGTTGTTTGCAAATAGGTGATGTATGGCGCCTGTATCTCTCGGTGATGAATGTTTTTTTTTAGAAATTTCCTCTCCTTTATCAATTGACTAACAAACCCATGTATCACTGCCACTCTCTCCCATTCCCCATATAAATTAAAGAACCATCTCTTTCTCTCGCTTTCATCTTCCCATGCTCCCCGATTCCCTTTCATTACTCCCTTTAGCTTTGTTCGTTTTATTATATTTTGTGCGGTTTACCCTTTTTTCACACACATGCACACTTACTTACACTCACACACATATGAACCTACAGCAGCAAGAGTTGACGCTGTGAAAAGTTAATGCAGTTTATAAACGGGATCCAAATCTTCATTTTCACTGAAGAGATGGTTATGTTTGTAGAGATGTTTTCTCATCACTTGCCACGCTGCCTTGCAGCATGCCATTTGATGTTCTCATTATCAGGAGTTGCATGACATACTTAAGGCTCATCATGACTGAAAACAAGTCTACGTGTTCTTCTTAATCACAACAATATTCTCCCAATCTGCTGTCTTTCAGATGGACGGCATGTAAAAGAGCTACAGGCTGGATCCGGATGGGGTTGCTTCCTGTCACGGGACGATGACAGGAGGCCGATTATGCCAGAGCGACATATTGTAAACTACTCATCATTACCGAAGCCATCCCAGCTAACGACCGAGCCGAAGATAAACAGGAGCAGAGTGGGGAGCCATCTTAATCAGGAGGGCTGTTTAAACGTGGGGCTCTGTCATTAAGCACAGCTGTAACACAGCAGAAAATGGGAAATGCTGAGCTGTAAAGCTGCACCACGAGGCTGGCTCACGTCCCAGCCTCGAGCTCTGCGGGGGTCCGCCGGTCTTCTGATTGGCCATTTAATCTCAAAATGATCAGGAATAGAAAGATAAGTGCCCCAAACATGCAGCCATGTTAAATGATTGCCCTCCATCAGAGGGGCTCCAGGCACAACAGTGCTGTTTAACTTCAATCTGTAAAATGAGGTGTGTGTGTGTGTGTGTGGGGGGGGGGGGGGATTAGATGAGTTGAATTTGTGATTCCTACTCCCTCACACTTTCTGTCTCCACTGCTCTCTTTGTACACAAACTCCCTGCTCTTCTTGACTCCCTTCCCAACATCATCAGTAACTTTTTAAAGAAAACAAACACATAATTGGACTCCTGAAACTCATCTCTACCAATTTCCAGGAGGATTTGCCTTTCTTTTCATTTCCATAATCTTACTGTTTAAACAAATAAATGTTGGAAATAATAATTTTACTGTTTACTATCATATTCTTTAACAAATTGCAAAGAATGAAGCTAAAGTCGTTTAACAGAAACATAGATGTGTTGAAGTGGGGTTTTGTGACACAATTCTGAATAGATAGTATTTTACCTGTTGTAGATAGCTCTTTGAATGCCCTCAGTTTGGAAAAAAGTTGAATTCTGACCAGTTTCACAAACTAATTCCTATACTTTTGCTTGAACAACAAATATAACACAAAATTCACGGTGATGTAAGGGTTAATAACGCAGACTTTGTATGAACCACTTCAAACATTTGAGATTAGAGTGTGTTTGAGACACCAACAATCTATTTTAGATTACTGACCCCTGTAGGACTAATTCAACAATGTGGTCAGAAGCAAACTCTATTTCTCCAAATTGAGGTTAGTTAAAATCTTTCTACAGCAAGTAAGATGTTAATTGTTTAAAAAAACCTTCAAATAACCCGACTTGTAAGACATGAACATGCTCTTTAACAGCCCTTTCTGTGTTTCACTGATCTCATAATTCTTCATAAGGTTGTTTATTCTGGCAAACGTATTTAATACAGGCGTGTTTGTGAGCAAATTGCAGCAGTTTATTGCATTCAAAAGCTGATACTAGCAAATGTTTGCCATTTATGTTTAAATAAATCATTGTGAAATACTCTGAAATTCATAAGTAAATAAATAAATCTTTTCAAATTATATTGAGCTTTGTTTCAACAAAGCACTTTTAGACTTTAACAGATTTAGGACTCACTTTTTCCACCTGATATCATCCTGGCCATTTTTTTTCTATGTTGTTGTCATTCCAAGCTTCTTGTATCTCATTTTGTCTTTTTTTTCCCCCTTCAATAAGCCACTTGAACGTCCTGCAGATGGACAGGCCTGAGTTGTCAGGACAAGCTGTAGCTCCCCCACCAAAAGCTTGAACAATTGGAGGTAAATACGTTGGAGACAGCCCATTTGTTTTGGGCCAGCGGTGATGCATGCTTTTGCAGTGAGCAGCACATTTTTACCACGCAGCCCAAAGCAGCTGTGAGTAATGGACTGCTCCGGCCTGTCCACTCATACTGCTATTTTTATTATTGTCTCCCTTATAGTTTTCATTTTTCATATCAGTGAAAAGAAAGAAATAGACTCCAGTATTCCCTTCAAGTGGATTCCTTTTTCTAAAAGAGATGGGAAGTGAATCTCTACTCCTCCTCCACCCAGTTCAGCTATACTTCTATTCTTACTTTTTTTCACCAATTTTGTTGGATGCCAGAAATAAAAATATATAAAGAATGATCAACACACAGAAAATTTATTCAGGTTGATAACTTCTCATTGCTCTGTTTCTGTATCTTTTGTCTGGTTTTATACATTGAGGGGATCTCCATGAAAGCTCAACAAGCCTGAGTAAATAAAATAAAATAATAAAAAAGACAATGTTTGATTCTATCTTTGAGGATGATTCACTAAGCTAAAATTATCTGCTGGTGCTAGCCCCAGGGAGAAGACTGGTGTTTTGCATGAGCCACTCGTATGGACACCTGTAATAAGGGCCTCTTAATTCCACTGACAGCTTTACAGGACCTGAGTTATGGAGCCAGGGCTACGATGCTTGTTAGGTCTTTGCCAGGCTTCACACAGGGTTACATTATTACACCCCATCCCCTTTCCATGCCCTTCCACCCTACACACACAGACCCACAGGCATAAAACTGTGCACATATTTATGAGGAGCAGAGCCTCTGCCTCCCTTCTTTAGAGATATTTTTTGTTAATATTATTTGTTCAAGTTGTTTGGTCAAGCTTGTATCAAATGTGTTTATTTCTTCTTTTTCCATCTACACTATACTATTATCCTCTGCATGCACACCAGGCGGGCATCATCTCCTCCCGTTGTCCACCCCACACCTCCCTTTGCCTTACTCTCGTTCTGACAGTACACCGTAGCACGGTCCTGCTTTGGTGATCCATCTCTGTCAACCTGTTAAAATGATAATGCCAATTAAAGCAGAGGAGTAATTGCCCTCTGCTGCCCCTGATCCCCTGCAGACCCTCAACAGGAGCCACGGCTCCAGATATGAATGAGACCTCGGGGCTCCCCTAGAGGCCTCTGCCTGGATGAGTGTCAGGACAGTCGGAGGAGAGGTGGGAACGGAGGAGGTAGGTTGGAGGGCAACGCTAGGGGGAGGAGGGGTGATTTGTAACTTTTAACTTCCACTGATCACCGATGGCCTTGACAATGAAGGAGTGGAGGGGAACGGAAGAGATATCGCAGACAAACACTCAGCCAAAGATGCTGGTAATTGTTGCACATGGATGAACACACACACTTGTTCAAGGTCGCTGTCACAGGACTTATGGCCCTTGCCACAGCCTGCAGACTCTCAGTCTGAGGAGCCTAATAAGAAGTGAAAGGACTATCTGGCAGTGGACTGTGACGCCACTGATCAGAGACGACACAGCTGCACTCTCAGGTCAGCCAGGCAGCTGATATTACCAAAGTCCCTATCACAAATTCAGGGTTATTGTCTTCTGATAACTGGCACAATGTGAGGTTTTGATCTGAACATCTATAAAGTGATCTGTGGAGCTTGATGTGTCCTTTGTTTTTCTGAAGAAAAAAAATGGTGGATGGGTGCAGCACCATCTTTAGCTCCATTCACGTTTATTCAAGATTCTTGTTTTTAATACTTTCTCTGTCTGCATAAACTTTTTCATTCCCTCAACTGCATGATTCCAGGCTGCAAATAAAACATATTTTCATCACTATAATAATGTTTCATTTGGAATCTTTTAAAGCTGTGTCTCATTACAATAATTATAACCTGAAATTTACTTGTCTTGTTGTTTTTGGCAGCAGGTTAGAATTTTAGAAGTGAAGTTTTGGTAAACATCTTGTGTTTTACTTTAGGTCTTTGATTGGCTTCTGAGTTTAGTTTTGACAATTTTTTGACAATCTAACAGCTTGTCTGAGTAGACCTATGACTACTTCTAATTGATAATGTCTTAACACAACTCCATTTTGTAAACCTTTACATTGCCATCATTTTTACATTATATGCAATCTAAGGTTATTTGCACACACGCGGAGAAGTGGCGGCAGCAGTTAGCTGTAACACTTCTGTTGCAGCCTGGGACACTTCTAATAGGGGTATTATAAAAGTGTGTAATACAATACTGATGGCAATGTAAAGGCTTGAATGTGATCAAACCAATAGCTCAGAATTAAACCTCCAAAATGAGTTAATTTAAAGAGCTATTTATAACATCTAGGATAATAATGGTTCCTAAGGTTTTTTTTTCACAGAACCACTTTTCAAACTGTCCCTACACTCTCTTGAAGACAGTGTCTTTTGATTGAAAATAGGCCAAAAAAAAAACAGAAGAAAGAAACTAATACAAGTATTTGTGTTTAGGAATTATTTGTTTCTGAATAAAGGATTTACCTTTTGGTGAAACCATTTCTCACAGTCAATAATTTCAACATTACTGAAGTTTAAGAATACAAGTTGGTGACAGACGATGCCCCATCTTCATGCCTAAACCAGCACAACTTCATACGGTGGTTACAACAGCCCATGCGTCACAGCATGATTATGGCAGTTCCTGTGGGGAGCATATGTGTTTTAGTATATTATTATTGCTCAGCTCCGAAAATGAGTGGGAGGAGGGTGGGACATCGGACCAAGTGCGTAGGTGGCTGTTAACACAAGCACCGTCTCCCATCATGACTTGGTGACCTCCAGCACAGACCAGTGGGAGAATGCAACAGCGGGAACCATCAAACAACCAGACTGTTGCCTCTATGTGATCCATAAGCACCTTTTAGACATATGAGAAACACATCTGGCTAATGCTGCTACCAGAACATCAGGAGAGCAGCTGACAGGCTACTCCACACACCCAGTTAGCTCTGTTGGAAGAGTAATGATTGCCAGAGCCTCAATGTGACAATAATCTCTTCTAACTTCATCAACGCAATTTCCACCAGCAGGCCATGCTTTCAATATGTTCTGCATTATAAAGTCCCCTCACCTAAACTCAGTTACTGTAACTGCAGTAAAACAGAGACAGGCTCGCACTGATCCTGTAGATCCTGCAACTCTGCACTGTGCCGTGACACTTGAGCGCTAAGTTGTGAACCGGACACTAACAGTGACTTATTGCAAAGCGAGTGTGCCGCCAAATGTATAATTGCACTCCTTTTGTTGCCCCTGTTGTTGAAAATGTAATTATGAAAGATGAAACACAGCCTTCAACGAGATGGCTGTAAAATAGCATAATTAATATGGGCTTTTGTGAGAACAATCCTCGCTTTACGGGAGCCCCACGTTGGCCGTGAAATTAATTAAGTGTGCCAGGATTTATGGCCCGCGCTTGGAAATGAAGAGAATTAATCGCAGGCTGAAGATGGATGGTTGCTAGAAAATGATGATGCCCAGGACCATGTGGAGGGGGGGGTGTCTAACTGCTTTAGGGGTACTCTTAGAGGAGAATAGTAGGTTTTGACACAATTATACACCCCCAGACAACATCTGGACCAGCAAGAGGTTTCAGTGCTTCTTTTGAGAAGCTTGAAGTTGTGAGTTTTTCTTCAACAACTTCAATCCACCTGCACCGTTTTCTTGCTGCACATTGCATTAAGGCCCCAAGTGGCATTGGTATTGCAGAAAGAAGATTTCTTGGAGAGCCCAGCAGAGTTGTGTTTGTGTTTGACTGCTGTGGATGAATAATATCTAGCTTGCTATATCCTCCTTTATCTGCTCTCCTTTGAGGCTGATGATCTAATTGGGCATAATTATGACAATTACAGTTTAGACACAATTATGTACGCAAGCAACCGATTCAGAGCTACCATTAGGTTGCCAGGCAGACAATTATTTAGTTTACACACTGTTAATTTGGACTATCTTTTAGTTTTACACAATAGATTCATTTCTGAGTTGTTTGTGCAGAATATTTCAGATACCATTTGAGAATCATAATAAAATACAGCAGAGGCATTTCTTGAACAAGCACATATTGGCCAACACCACTCATGCCAGAGCTTTAAACCAAGATTATCTTAAGTTGAGAAATAATGCAGTTAAAACTGTTTTGGTCAAAACTCAAAAATAATGCTAAAACATGGAATGTCATGTAATATTGTGAAATCTGTTGTGAACTGGTTTTGTTGAAAGTGGGTCTATGCTGAGGATGACTTTGAACTATTATCACAGCAAATTTAAGCTTAATATCTGTTTAATTGACTGAGTTGTAGCCATGTTTGTTTTCTAAGGTTAGGGTAGTTATGGTGCCCATCTTGAATTGGGTTGACTCCTAAAGATAAATCAGTTATTGGTGTGTGTTCAATGCTTATTATCTGACAGTTTTATTAATATCCATTCAGTAGTTCATAAAATATTTTGCTAACAGACAGACAGAATTGACTCCAAAAATTGATGTCAGAATTATAAACACAAATCTTGTGCCATCTGCTAGCACCTGAAATATGTGTTGGAAATAGCTCTCAGTTACACCATAAATTGATCTCAGTATCTAAAAAAATTGATCGTGTAAGTTTGCTTAGCTATGACATTCATCTTAAACTCAGTTTACTCCAAAAGTTGATCAGCTGTAGATGAACGTTCAATTATGCATTTCTGAAAATTCATCCAGTAGTTTATGAGATACATCAGACAAATGAACCCACACCTACACACAAACACATGAGGAAAAAGTAAATTCCCATCTGACCAAACACCAGCGTTCTCATGAAAGTAGGCAGGTTGAAGTAATAAAAACTGTTGTAATTCAGCTCAATTCCACCTTTAGCTCAGCTGTCAACTAACTCACATATCGTCAACTCTGACCTCCCACATTGTCTTTAGACCCGAAAAAAGTCCTGGAACACAACCTCCCATCCCTCCTACTGGCTCATCGTTCAGTGTGTGTCTATGTATCGTAATAATGGAAGGCTAATTACCCTCCTCCCCTGTCCCTGGACAGCGCCACGATGTCTGGGTTAGGTCTCTGTGTGGGACGGTTCATGGTGGTAATTGGCTTCATACACACACATACGTACACTCACAGACAAGATAAATGAAGGCTGGGTGGGTGTCTGTTGTTGGACACTTGATTGGGCAGGTACTCTGGGAGTGTCTTGGGCCTCCAGAGCATGTCCGCTCTGATAATTATGTGCATCCCTGTGTGTGCGCTTCTCTGCTGAGAAGGAGCTATCAAGCCTAAATTGCTGTCTCTTGTCTTATTGTCAGAGTGATTATGAAATATTGTTTAATTTACTGGGTGGTAGAGTTTCTGAGGCAGTGGAGATTTTGATGAATCGGACCTTTTTATTCCTATATTCCCTTTATTGTCTAGTGGGGAGGTGTCATGTGTGTTGATTTGCTATGTGAACAGAATACAACACACACAGTTAGAAAACACAAAGTCCTTGTATTTTGTGTTGAAATCCTAAATCCACTGAAACTTAATAAACTAAAAACACATCTTAATTACAAACTTTTTAAAACATGACATTTCAAACTCATGAAGATGAGTTAATCTCAACAAACATCCAGAGATCTTTCTTATTTTGTAATTTGAGAAAAATATTTATGATGGGAACTTCTTGCAACTTGGGATCAGCAATGAATTTAATTCTGATTAAAAAAAGTAAGAAAAATAATATAAAAACATCAACAAAAATTAAAATGGAGTGAGGAACTCCATTAACTTCCACTGTTTAAAATTAAAGCCAATTCTTCTGTGGCCATGTTGTTTTTCTGGAACCAGTCTTTGCACAACAGACATGGGACTGTACCATCAATCAGCTCCACACCACTCACTGACATTGTTAAATAAAGTAAAATGACTGTTTTAAACTTGCAACCTGTCCAGGGTGTACTCCACACCTCTGACTGCTGGATATGGGCACCAGTGACCCCCGTGACCCTACAAGGAATAAGCAGGTTAAGATAATGGATGGACGGGATGGACCATTTTAAAAGCCATGAATACCTAAATAAAAGTACACAAATATAAAAGAGCAAAGTCAGGAATATGTCCTTTTCATTTACATGGAGGGGCAGGATTTCAAAAATGTACTGCAATCAGCCACTAGGGGACACTTGTCCTGTATGATTTCAACTTCCAGTCTCCAATCCTATGTCTAGGTATCACATTATTGACCTTATACTGACTCACTTACTTTTCATCTTCCACTTCAACAATATATATGTTATTAATTTTAATCATTTTAACGTCAACTGTCAGAAATCTAAAACCTTTTCTTGTTACAATGTGCACCCGACTGTGTATGCATCTATAAGTAAAACAATGAAATAGTCATGTAGAACAAGCAGTGCAAAACTAGATAATGTACTTTAGTTTTTAGTACACATGAATGTAAGCGGGAGTGAGGACGCTGCAGGCACACTCTAATTGATTATACCACTATCGACAGGGACCCAGAAAAACAGGCACTCACTTTCCTCTTGATTGAATTAAACACCTTTTATGGGATAAATCGATGGGACGGAGATTACGAGGGATGCTGCGGGTGGGATAAAGGAGATGGGGAAAGCCGTGTGTTATGATATGTGGAGGTGAGATCTGCCTCTACTTTCTCCCTCGTTGCCTCACACACGCACGCACGCACGCGCGCGCGCGCACACACACACACACACACAGGCTCGGTGGAAGCCTCCTGAAAACAGGTGAGAGGTCTGATGCCATGTTGTAATTCAGGCAAATCAATGCTTTTAAAGCATTTAGCGATGCTCTGTGATGAGGTACGGTCAGAATAGGCCCGCCAAGCAATATGCGTCTCAGACTCAAATCAATCATAATAACAGGCTGAGACAGAGCAACGACTGGACTCCGCTCATTCATTCTCTCCTTTTACGATTTGATCAAGAATGAATAGTAAAAGGAGAAGTGCATATCAAGCAGCCATCGAAAGCAGAATCGAGGAGCGTCTTCTCTTGTATGAATTCAGAACGGCCATAAGAACAAAAAAGCTTTTTTTTTTTTTAAAGAAGACAAAAGGAAACGTGTGGATGAGGGAACATGTGCAAATGTGTAAATTGAAAGGGCTAAAAGTTGCAGAAAATTTGATTTAAAAAAGTGTTGTTTTTTTTTACTTTAACATCATCATTGAGGCAACATCAAAATACAGCACCGACTTTCAGTTAGGTCCCAACAGCACTGTGAATGTTATATTTAATTTATGTCATTTTAACAATGCAGTTACAGTTATATAAGAGGTAGCAATGCAATCTTTTTTTACTGATAGTTAAACTGGAATTTTTATAACTGCTCTCAACATTAAAAAACAGCAAAACAAAATGCCAAATTTTTCCTTCAAATAAGTTTTTATAGTACTGTTGGGGTTTTTCACCATTCCTTGCAAACTGTTTTTCCTTGTGTTCAGACTGATTCACTGGTAACTTATCTATCTGACCTCATCACATCTCATGTTCTGCTTCTTGTTTTAGTGAACAAGTCTTTTAATCCAAATGGCATTATTATTTGATTTTTTATGCTCCTAAATAATAAATCTCTGAGGACGGCCACTGCAGGGAGATGGAATAGTTCCATATGAGACCTGTTCCATATGGAACTAGGGCGGCACGGTGGATCAGTTGGTAGAGCTGATGCCTCCCAGCAAGAAGGTCACTGGATCGAATCCCGGCCGCGGACATTTCTGGGTAGAGTTTGCATGTTCTCTCCGTGCTTGTGTGTGTTTTCTCCGGGTACTTCGGTTTCCTCCCACAGTCCAAAAACATGACTATTAGGTTAATTGGTAACTCTAAATTGACCCTAGGTGTGAGTAAGAGAGTGAAAGGTTGTTTGTCTCTATGTGTCCCTGTGATGGACTTGCGACCTGTCCAGGGTGTACCCCGCCCCTCGCACTGTGACTGCTGGGTATGGGCACCCGGGACCCTGAAAGGAAGAAGCGGGTAACAGATAATGGATGGAACTATTCCATCTCGACTTGCACATTTAGTTTTCTAATAAAGCACACACAGAGTGAGAAAGAGACAAAAGCAGCAGTGGGAGTCTAGTTTGAGAGCTAGATAATTCTTTTTCACTTTTAGATTTTTCTCTACCTGGTAACAACATTCTTTAATTAGGGTTAGAAAGTTAAATAACAGAGCAAAAGTGACATAATTGGATATCAGGTTTTTTTGGTCGACATAGTGACAAATAAACAAGCTTACAGATGTTGAAGACTATTTTTACTTGATCATTATAGGAAATACTCAAGTTTCCTGAAGTCTGTACAAATGAAGGCGTGATAAAAGTTTTCACTGTAAATAATGAAAACAAACAAACAGATTTGACTCATGATTGAAATGAACAGCACTCTCCAATCATCCGGAGGAGCCATGACACCAGATCCAAGTGACATCATCCCCACAAAAACTGAAGTAATCGATGCAAACCATAAGGTTGATCATCTTCCTTATAATTAGTCCTGACTGCCCGTTCCTGGATTTTAATAGGTTTAGAAAGCAAAAACCTGAACATAATGACGCTCATAATTCCATAGGGACAATCTCTTCTCTGCCACAAATCCAGATTACCTTCTCATCCCAGACAGAGGATCCACTATGACCACTTTAGTCAGTGGCAGCACCCTATCACTGACTTCCACTGACCCCCACAAACCACCATGCTCACTTCATAGTGCGACCGGGCCAATCAACATTACTGTCAACTTCCATCAAAGCAATTAAAGTGTCTAATGAGCGTCTTGTATAACACTAACATGGCTATTAAAGAGCATTTAAAGAGAGTACGGGGGTATCAAATTGAGGGCTGTGGGTTAGGGTGTCATGGCTTATTAGTATTCAATCAGCGTTTAGTTTCCTTTAAAGCAGCATTCATGAGTGCCTGCAGCATCTGTGGACACAATGCCAGTGATCTGATGATTCACAGATCCTAAACTTCATAAACAGTTTTCAATCCAAAGAGAACAATCCCACCTCGTAAAGAGCACCTCAGCTTTCCCGTTCAGACGCAGAGATATGCAGGAACAGCGTATAAATGAAGTGCGTGTGTTTGAGAAAACAGTGACTTGACAGTATTATGCAGGCACTCAGTTTAATACCCAGCCATAATATTGCTGAGGGAACAGGCCCAAGGCGCTACTCTCTTTTATTAGTCATTCTCTGGGATTATGGACACATTGCTTCCATTATGCCTAAGAGAGGAACAGGAGTCCTGTCCCCCAGGGGACGGTCACAAACACACACACACACACAAACATTAACATACACTCTGTGACTAAATCCGATTTAAAGCTTCAGTAGGTAGGTGTTATTCCAAACACACAACATCAATAACATGAAGAAAAGCTTCCATCTCTTTTAAAATGAAAATGGAATCAATACAGCAGGAAAATAAAACTAAAGACATCTGCAACAAAGGTGATAAAATACACTGGAACACAGATGTTGGGGTACTTTTCTTTGTGCGACCATGAGACCTGTTAGTAAAATTGTGACCTTTGCCAAAATGTAGAGAACTTGAGGAAATGCACACGTGCCGGAAACAACACATGCACACTGATGTCAGGAGTGATGCAATGAGGCTGATGGATGGCAGCAGAAAAGAAAAAAAAACTGGAATTTGATTTGTCTTAATGCAGTCAAGGTGTGGCACCCTCACATCGATCTATCATGATTTCAGCTGTGAATGACAAGAAAATGTAAAACAATCTTTTTTGTTTTGTTTTATTATCAGCCAACAGCGAAAGATTGGTGAAAATGGTTTTGCCTGTGAGTGTTCAGTTGTTTGTCCACTGTATATTTTTTAAATAGAATTATCAGCAAATAATCACTGGATGTACATCTACAACTGACTAACTTCTGGAGTCAACCTACTTCAAGATGGCTGCAGCAGCTGAACAACCTTTGGAGACAAAAACATGAATTTATCTCAGTATATCTTAAATATTGAACTGAAGTTTGGTGTGGTAGAATCTGAACGTCATCCTCTGAGTTGTATCACAAGATCTGTGCTAAACACTGTCATTACTGAATTTTAATGAAAACATCAAAAACTAATATTTGGATGTACATTTACAACTGAGGGCAGAAGTAGAGCAAAGGTTAGAGTTGTCTGGTGATAGGCAGAAACTTACAAATATTGAGCTACAATTTAATGGGACAGTTGCTGAGTCATTCGCAGTCACAGCACATACTAACAGATGGTGCAAGTTGAGATCTCAAAATATTGCACGAGACCAGTATTTTTAAAAGTTGTGACAAATAACATGATCATATGTATGAGTTTAGTCAAAGTCTGACAAGAAAGGATGGTGGGCAATATACATCGCTTCAAGAAATGCTGGGCCTTTATTTTTCGCTTATTCCACTGCTTCAACTTCTTACAAACCAGTAAAATAAAAATAAAAAGTGCCACATAAAACATTACTTCCTGTTTTTTATTTCTCAAATCTGTTTTTTGAAACGTCACCCCTAACAAGTGATCAAGATTATCCATGATCTACCTTGAGACGTTTTCCTGTTTCTTTGTGAAATGTCTCGACTTCAGACGTACACCACAGACTCAAAATTTGCATGTTTATAAAACCCTTCAGATAGAAATGCAACTTTTATTTCTGTGGCCCGGTGACATTATGAGCTAGAATTCACGTTCACACATCCGTCATTAATTAAAATCAAGATGCATGAGCATGAAAACACGAGCAGGTGAAAGTAGCTGCCTGTTGACATCAATTGAGAGGATTAATGGGACCCAACAAATCTTGTTGTTTTATTTCCGCCTCTGCCTCCTTTATGTGCTTTTAGTCATTAAGGCTGATACTTAATGATGGACACCCTGTTAAAGTGCCCCTCCAGTCCATCACTTATCACCAACAGCTCTCATATGAAGGTAGCAAAGGCACACATGCTTGTTTGTGCGCACACATTTATTATTATTTACTCTCTTAAACACACAAACCCACAGCCCAGCACCCACTCTCACTAAACCCAATGTGGGCATAAATTTTTCCAACTGTGACCTAAAAGACAAATAGCTAATAAAAGTGCCAGGGGTGTTCATGTGTGCATTTCTGGCACAATCAAATCAATTTCCTCTAAGTAACCATAAACACGCTCTCTTTTAAAAGGTGTGTGAGGGGTCTCATTAGCCTCAGGCCTCCTGGCTTCTGCTCTACCACCCAAGAGGTCTTCTTGTCGGGGTCAGTATCTGGACTAATTTGTCTCAGGACTATCTGTAGCCCTGAGACACGGAGAGATAGAGAGAGAGCAGGCCTTCGGCCCTATGATCGCAAGACTACGTCCATTAATCAGTAGCAGGCAGCTCAGTGGGAAGAGAAGTGACTGGCAGGGATTCTGGAGAGTCCCTCTGGTTCTGCTGCAGGGCTCAGGCTGAGCCTTAGGCCTGTGGAGGTTTGCATAGTGCCAACATAGGGGACTTTGTTGTACCACTGTTAAAAATTAGTATCTATGCCCAAGCAATGACACTAAAAATATAAAATCTTAAAATCTCAAAATCGTTTGTCTTTTAGTAACCCCCGTTTCTTCCATTGTTATGAAGATACTGACGTGGCTCGAGATCACAAGAACCATGTTTGCCTTTCCAATATGTAACTTTGTATGTAAGCCACATGTAACTTTTTTCCTCTCTTATAAACACTTACACATTTTCCTTTATCCCAATTGTCGGCTGAACCGTGGGCCTCCAGCTCTTGGGAGTTGACACTCGGCTTGTGCAAATCCAGTTAATATTCAATGGCTCATTAAAGATTGATTGTGAGCTGTAAAATTGAGGGGGGGGAAACCCACATATATAACTGGACAAAATCCTACCTTCAAATTGTAATTGCACTTTATGGAGGAGCCTTTGTTTGTCTGCTCCCCTGGTCCTTGTTAGTGAATGCTAGGGATGTACAGACCTGGATGGTGGAAACACCAGTGTGGCCCTGTCTGACCTGGACCCCCGCCTGGCTATTAAAGCCAGGTACAAGCAATCAGGCACAGGATTGCCCCCCAGAGAGGGTGGTTCATTTCTGTTGCTGAAATATTAAGGAGTCGAAGCGTGCCCTATGAGACAAGAGGTAGATTTCCTGTGTACTTATGCTGGAGGTGGTAATCCCCATACATCCCAGCTCAGGTGAGTTAGGCTTTGTTGATGTTGGAACCAATATTACATACCAATACTTGAAGATTTTAATGTCCCCTGTTTTCTGTTATGTTTTGTTCTTTGTTTCTTGTTCTTCTCTTCTGTTCCACTCGTTTTTCTCATCTAACTGACCTCCAGTGACCCTGCCAGTTTCCCAGGAGTCCCTGGCCAGGGCAACGCAACAAACACAATTTCCGTAATGTCATTTGCAGCCTGGATGAAGGAGAGAAAGTCCTGGCTGTCAAAAGCACCTCAACACAGTAGTGAGGAGAACACGAAGCGACACATGGCAGTTTCTATGGTTTGTACAAACAGACCGCTCCTCTCACCTTTTCCCTCTTCCTCCCAGCAGCACCTTATTTCTCATCTTGACCGTGGTGTTTTTTTACAAAACAAATATCTGCTTCTCGCCCAACCAATTCCCAAACACTGCGCCCTCCCCCCTGAGGAATGTCAGTTTGCTCTCTCTCACTGGCTCAAATGGGCAGAAACTACTGCATTATTAAGTGTGTGTGAAGGGGGCCGAGTCACCTCATCAGACTTAATTAAATCAAACTATCGTATGACATACACTCTCTCATGTACATGATGCACACACAAAATGTGTCCTGTTACTAAGAATCTGGTTTATGGTTTGGTTCATTCTTTCAAATTTTGTTTTGTGTAAAAGCAGGAGTCCATAAAACTTTTAAATTTTGAATGTATTTTAAATGTACCGTTGTATTAATACAAAATAATTAATAAAATATGTTTCAAGTAGAAAAAAACAGATTGAAAAAAGAAAATGTATTTACAATGAATAAAGAAAAATGATTTTAAGCCATCCCTTGTTGCTTTA
>JAVKLF010000152.1:9066707-9079039 GCA_034783495.1 Millerichthys robustus | reverse complement strand
AGTAGATGTGGCTAAAAACATGGGTACGCTTCTCCTTCTTAGACACTGAGGGTTTTGCCTAATCTGGTCTTGAAAGTGATCACAGCACCACAAGCAGTAGGTCTTGCAAACAAAATATCAGTGAGGTGTAAAATACTACCCTAGGGGATAGCAAAACAGTTCCGCTTATTGCGGTTTCTCACCTGATAACGGTAGGCTGGCTCTGGGCAGTGGTCCTCACTCCTTCCTCAATGTACTCCTGGTATTTTGAACAAGCTGCTGTGTGAGTTCTCATCTGAGACAGGCCAACCTGATGAGGAAAATAAGCAACATCACAATTGTTTTATGTTTTCAACATAAACTTTGTATATGCCTGAGTATCAAGACCTAACTTCAGATTTAGACTAAGTTTAATTTCAGTATGTGTGAGTGATTAAACTTTTAGCATTTATGGCTGCTCTATGTTCCCAAACTCAATTTTTATTAAACCATCACAGGTCTTTCAAATGTCTTATTTCATAACTAGCACATTAATAATTAAACGCACCTGAACTCCACATCCCTTACAAGCTGCCACAGATGACTGGATAAGGGCTTCCAGATTAGTAGCTTTAGTCAGAATCCCTGGAGTGGCCCTACATACCGCACACACAGGTTTCTGTGGACGCAGACATTCTTGCAAACAGCTCTGGCAGAACCTAGTAAGAGATACAGGAAGGAATTTTGATGCACAAGTTAAAAAACAAGAAGGGCATTCATTGTTAATTATCTGTGTCTTTTAATTGCTTAAAGTGGAAACCCTAATCTAATAGTTCTATTTGTAAAATGCTGCAACGCACTTTGCAAAATAAAGTCACTGTTATTATGTTTTTGTGTTGCCGACTTGAGCTTATCGTAAATCCGAAGGAAAGTCCCCCCCACCATGTTTTTCAAAATGACGCTGGGAGTTGTAGTTTTGTCAGGGTGCTTTTGTGAGTTACAACAACGGAGAGCAAAACTACAACTCCCGAGTGAGGCCTGCTCTTTCATGTAAACAAAACTGAAACTGGTTTAGCTACACAGAATGGTTTCGGTTACTTATTCACACGACTAAAACAGATCTGTAGAGTCTTAACACAAGCGGAAACACACGCGGTCGATGTTTTGCCAACTTAGGTGCACAGTGTCTTTAAATATCAAGCCCTGCTTCTCATTGTTTTTAACTCGTTTTATTGCATCGCTGGTGGTAGACGTGAGACAGGGGGACGAAAATACTCACGTATGTCCGCATTGTGTTGTTACGGGACTCTCGAAAATTTCGAGACAAACGGGACAGATGAATTCCGACACGTCGTCGCCCTCGTCCGACACACTTTTCTTGTGCGTTGCTGAGCTGAAGTCTCCGAGCATCGCCATTTCTTTTCTTCACTGAGTCAGTTCGCACCCCCGCCCCTCAACCCCAGCCAGACAGCAGCACCAACCGTTTCCGTAACAACGTCACCAGGTCGGGATTCTTTTTTTAAGAGCGAGGGCGGAGCTAATGGGAGCTACAACCAAAATTGGTCAACATATCGAAACCTTTGAGGTTTAAATTTTAATTTATAAAAGTCAGACAGACAGCAGCGCTGTGTGGTTCTTTGTTAGTAAAAATAATATAATAAAAAGTTGACCCTATAGTTTCTCAGCTAAGGAAAAATTGATAGTTTAGGTTTTAATCCATATTTTCTCTTTGTCTTTTTCCTGGCAGCTGCATTTCTAACATCATTCTACCAATATATCCACTGTCCCTCTTCAGGACATGTCCAAACCATCTCTGTAACTTTGTCTCCGAGTCACTCGACTCTTACCAAAACTAAGTTTACTTCAAGTTCATGTTTTCAAGTATACGTAATTATTCAAAAGTATATGTCCCAAATTGATCAAGTTTATTGACGCAAGTATACAGCAAGTTTACTAAAAACATACTTCATGGGACTAAATTGGCTCACTTTAAGTGTACTTTAAAGTATATTTAAAGTAGTCTTCCTGGTAGACTTTTAGTCTACTCGCTATAAACTTTCAAGTCTACTTTTAGTTTATGGAAAGTACATTGTGAAGTGCTCAAAAATACATTTTTAAAGTGCAGTACAAATAACCTTCCAGTTAGAAAATATACTATTAATGTAAACAATAAGTATATCAGTCATACTTATGCATATTAAGTATATATACTTAAACCTTTAGTATACGTTTAGTATAAGCTATATAGATAACATAAAGCATATAACTAATCAGTATACTACAAATAAACTGAAAGTATACTCCTTTAGTTTTAGTTTACATATAGTAGGCCTATACCTTCAGTACATTTGCATATACTACTTTTGGTGAGAAAACCCTGTGCTGTGTCCCTGATTATCTCATTCCTAATTTTATCCATCCTCCTTACTCCCAAGAAGAAATGTAAATAAATAACTTGAAACGTGAAACATCACTTTTCTCGACATATTGCTATGGCTGAGCCCTGCTAACAAACAATAATTGAGCTTTATATGGTGTTTTGTGTATAGAAACAGCGTTTTAACACATCCTCTAAACACTGAAAAGTACTTTGTGTGTGATTGAGTAAATGTGAAATAAACAATACAGAAATACTATTAAAAGTAAAAGTAAGTTTGTTTCACTCACTGTTGAGTTGTCATGGGCATGCCTTGAGTTTGACACGTGTCCTAGACATTTGACCCTAAGTACCTGAAGTCCTGCACCTCTGCTGCTATAGCCTCACTGTTCCACCTGCCTCCCTGTCATTCACACACATCTATTCTGTCTCACTACAGCAGACTTTCAATCCTCTGGTTTTAAGTGCATACCTTCACCTCTCCAAGTTCTCTTCCACTTGTTCCTTGTTTTCACCACTGATTAAAACATAATCTGCAAACATTATAGAGATTTCCTGTCTGAACTCATTTGTTTGTTTGCCAAAGCATAATTATGTAAATTATTCCAGTTTTAATTTGGAAGCTGGAAGTGGAGAATGTGTCAGTTTTAGAGTAATGATTATCATTATAATTTACAAAAAAATTGTAGCTTATAGAAAACATTGACATAATATTATTAGTAGTTCTTTTTTAAAATAAAGTGAAATAAAATACTATTTGTATATCTTTTTCTTTAGCACGTGGGTTCATGATGGTGATGAAGCGTCAGCTCTCTGCGCATGCGTACTCCAATGAAGCAAATTTTCAACAGCTGAGGAGGCGTAGCTTTAGCCAGTGCTAGCACTTACTCAAAGGTAAGGTGTAGAAGTTCTGGTGTTTAAGTTAATGTGAGCTCTTAATAGAAACATGGTTCTGATCGTTCGTATAGGATTCATATCATTTTTACCGCTCGGGTGTCGATAATTTGACTCTAAACTGGCGAAATATCTCTAGGAGGCGATGGAACGCCCTGTTCGCTATTAGCATCTGTTAGCCAGCTGCGCTCAAATGGGCGTTCTCTGCTTAGCTGAGATCTGGGCTTTATGACAATGACTTTTCTGGTTTGACATAGAGAATCATCGCAAAAGGTGTTCTTTTACCCGTCGATGACAGTGAGTAGCTGTGTCACAACAGATACGCAATGACTCGGAGTGTTAACGTTGCGCTCGCTAGTGCGCTTTATGCGATGTACACTGAGTCTGTAATGAAACTAGACTTGCCAGCCAGCTTTCTAAGTAGGTACACTTCATTTCTTTTCCTGAAACAAGCTTAATACTTTATATTAGATTTAATAGTGTATACATACGTGTGTTTAATGTTTTGTGGCAGATTTAAGTAAAGGTACTTGCACGCGATTTAGGGTCAGGTAGGCAGTATCGGTAACCGGTTCAAACTAACGAGTCTGGATAAACGTGCTAACCATGAAACCTAAATTTGCGTGCCTGCACTTCCCCCCCGTCTTACTGTTTCGGTTTTATAATATATGTCCAATCCAACGTTTTGATGAACATCCCACTCAAAAGTATAGATTTTTAAAACCCATCCTCGTTATGCATTCAACCTATTTTAAAATCACTCTGATTTGTTATGCATTTTCTTCTGTAGCAGTTTTACAGATTTAGCAGAAACAAGTTTACTACATTTTAATAGTTGTTTTATTAAAGTATTTCTATATTTATGTTTTTTCCCTCTGTGTGATTACAGATTGGACATGGCTGAGAAGACCCACCAAGTGTCTACTAGATGAGGGACTTCAAACTCTACAAATGCTGAGGCCAAAGAACTGAATAGATTAAACTCTGAATTAACAGAAGACAAAGCAAAACTCCTTTCTTACTTCGTCTTGTTTGACACAGATCTGTTTGTCTGGAAACACGTTGGGTTTTGAGCCTAACTAGAGATGCCCAGACAAAGGCATCTGTACAGGCTGGAGCCCAGTTACGTCGACTGAAGCCACCAGAAAACTGTATGTAGGATGTGCTTTTGAGTGGACACAAGGTCTTACTCCTCTGTCGCTTTTCAGTAACATTGAAAGTTAGTGGGTGCCAGTGTGCACAGTGAAATATGGTGGTTAAAAATGGTGTTTGAATGTGGCATCCTGGTGCAGGGAGTGCCTAAAGAGGTGAGGCTCTCACAGAAAAGATTAACAACCGAATGATAGCCTGTGGCAAATAATGGATGCCAAGCTAAAAGAGGATCTATTTCGGAGGTACGTGACAGCTTTGGAAAAGTGTCTGGAGGAAGGTGGAGGTTGTACTGCAACCGGAACTACACTAAATGGAGACAAAGGCAGAAATAAGGACAGTGAGGCCCTACTGTCCACAGCCACAGCTCTGCTTGGAGCCTACCAGCCAGATCCCGGTCAGCGATTTCGCATGGTCCGTTTCTATGAGGTAGTAGAGAATTCGCTCCGCTGTCAGAGAGGAAGTAATCTGAAGAGCTTGGAGAGAGCATTCAACACACTGGAAACCATATGTACTAACCTGTTGCTTTTCCCTTGGAAGAAAGAGTTTAAATGTATAAAGGTGAGTTTTTAGTCATGTTTTTTTTATTGAGGTGTTCAGAAATTCAAAGCCAGTATATGTTAAATGTTACACAGTCTGCAAAAAGCTATTGCATCAATTTTATTGTTGTTGTGATTACTACTATTACTGATTGCAAGTAGCCAATGTGTTCACAGTATTGTAGTTCACAGTAACAAATCATTACTTTTAATTGCCAACCCTACATCAGATTATGAGTGTTAAAAAGCAATTAGAATTTAGTGTAATTGAACAGAAATTAAATTAAACTATTCACTCTGTTTCTTGAACAATTCTGCTAAACAGGCGTTTTTTTCTGTTTCACAGAACTCTCAAAATGGTTCAAAGTACTTTGGACAAGTTTAGTTGTAAATTAAAATGAGAAAACCCTTACAAAAATTACAGTGAAGTTCAAAACATCTTGTTAGAGATCCTCATGATAATCTTAATTAAAAACACTATAGAATAAATGACATTTGTGATTTTTGCTTGTCTTTTTTAAGAGGCACTAACTATGCTTTCCAATGTTTTCTTTTTTTTTTTTTAGACCTTCACTGGTCCCTACGTGTACCATCTGCAGTCTGCAATTCTTGATGCTGAGCTCCAAACTCTAATGCTTACCATTGGATATTCCCGTGACCACGATTCACAGTTTACTTTGCAGGAGCACCCAGGGGACACACATTATCTCCGGCAGCTAGCATTTGAGCTGTTCTTGGCACAGGCAGAGTGTCGTCTTCTGGGAGAGGTAGTAGCTCTTGCCCGGGGTTCAGCCTCAGAGCTGGAAGCTTTGGAACTCAGGAGAGGTTGTAGAGATGATGCAGCTGGCTGTGCTGAGGCACTCCGCAGACGTGACAGCCTCGGGGCAGATATGGCTCGATTGTCTGTGCGACCACTCGATATAGATCGGCCTCATGCCCATCAACTGAGACGGGGTAGTCGACCATCCAAGTCTGTGGATGTTACAGATGGGGCTGGTCATTGGCACGCAGCTGTTAACAAGCCCGTTTTGAAGGCATCATTGAGTTTAAGGAAGGAGCCTCTTTTTGTGGATGCTGAGGAGGATATGAAGGATGAGATCATCAGGCCCAGCACTTCAGCATCTTTTTTCTCTGTTGCAGCTCCACCTTCTTATAGCCCAGTTGCAAACTTTTTCCCAATTCAGACACCTACTCCACCTGATCCGTACACATCCTACCATCTGTCCTCTTTAGATGAGATCGACTTGTACACAGAAAAGGGAGGCGGAGGGACAGGAGGAAGGCAAACTCCATCTCGACCTCCGTCTAGAGAGCCTCGAGATGTCAGAGATGGCTGGCTGCTTAAATCTCACTGTAGTGTCAAATGTCAAAGTTGTGGACTGGGGTGCTCAACGATGACATCCTGCCAGAGGTGTGACATGATTCTTTGCCCTGCCTGCCACGATGTGGACCCTTCTCCTTGCTGTGGCCTCCAGGAGTACCACTCCAAATCTCCACGACCCCTTGATGGATATATTCCTGTCAAGGAAAAGCTTTCTGTTTACTCCAATGCTCATTCTCACTCCCATCTTCATCCGCACCCCCTAACATTAACCCATTCACATTCTCATTCCCATCCTCACCCTCAAATGTTGGAAAAACCTCTCATGCCCACAAAGCTCTTTCCCAGTAAGTCTGCTGCCTTGACAACGCCAAAGGGAGGCAGCAATGAAAGAATCAGCATGGGGGGATCACGGTGTGGATTTTGCAACAAGCCAGGTGCATCACACACCTGTGTGAACTGCTCAAAAGTATCATGTGACTCGTGTATGGGCTTGTATGCAAAAGATATGTGCACCCGTAAAAATCCTCAGCACAACTTTGTGCCCAACCATCAGCTTAACTTTAAATCTGGCACCATATCTCACTTAGTGTACCGATGAATTGGGCAGGCAGTTCATTCTTTCAACATGCAGTATAGTCTTGCACTATTGCTTCACCTTTCTTCATGTTTAAATATTTCATTTTGAATTCTTTGTTTTATCTCTTAGTCTTTTTTTATTTCACTTTTACGTTTTCCTCTTACTCTCAGTGGGGCCATGCAATGCACATGCCACAGAGATCCATATCATCTACCCATCTCTGCCTTGTACAACTTCAGGGCTTTTATCTGTTTTATCTTGCAACCTGCTCTTGAGTAGTCATGTGATGTTGTAGCGCTTCCCAGTGTTCTCAAGTTTTTACACTCCTCAATCTGGAAACTGGAGAAAAGAGTTTCATTTTATTTTGAATGAAATCAGTCCAAAAGACCATAATATACATTGCCTAACCTTTCAGCTAACAAATCTAATATATGAATATTATATATATATATATACAGTATATAAATATAAATGTGTGTTTGTTTGTGTATGAGAGTGAGTGTGTGAATGGAAAAGACCTCGGAGTTTGCATTGTGTTAAAAAGTCTTAAAACTTGAAAAAATGTAGGGAAAACTAAAACTTACACTGGAAGACAGAAGTATATATTTTTATTCTCTGGAACAATGTGAGACTGTTAAACAGGCTCAAGATCTGGCAGGCAAATATTTAGATTATTTATTCATGTATGTGGGTGTAGCGTAGAAGATATCTCAAAGGGACATAGACAATGGTCAGAGGCCGCGTGTCCTTTTTAAAAGATTATGCTATGAAAATGAACTCTAAAATGTTTGTGTTTATAAGGCTGAGATTGAAACGCTGCTTTTGAAGAAATTTGATAATGATTCTTGGAGATAGTTGTCAGTTCCATGGCTCCCCTTTCATTGCACTCCTCAAACCCACATGGTTTATGATCTCTCCTTCCCAGGTTAGTGGTTCTCAGTCTCAGGTGGGGTCACAGGAGTGTATCATCTGGGCCACAAATAAAGGGACTGCATAAATGCATGAGCTCATTGATGGTTTTAGGTTGTATGAAAGTGTATACTCTACTATGTTTTCTGTCTACCTCAAGTACCATCAACTTAAACACCCAGTTTGACATTGCAGTTTCAAACTAGCCTCAAAAATCAGAACAAAAGAAACCCAATTTACTGAACTTCTACGTGATTTGCAACTTATGTGTTAGCTTAGTAGAACCATTACATCTTCCAATCAGTCGAGTTAAATATCTTTAGAGGTTTATTGTGTAAATGTGATTCTGCCATTTGAACAATTTTAGAAAAATTCTACACCTGGTTGGTTTCAATGTGTACAGTAAGCAGACATAAGCTGGATCAAAGTGAATTTTGTTAAACCTTAGAGTGACCTTGCTACAAATAGCTTGTGAAGCTTAAATTATTGATTTTTTTTTTGTTGTCATTTTAAGCCTCTTTGTGACACTGAACTGAGTTGCAATTACGTATGTGTTTTTGTTTTTTCCAAAGACCGAAACAGATCGTGTTGCTATTCAGTGCATCACAAACATGGAGCAAAAAAGCTGAAAGCTTTTAAAGGCATATTTAGCATTTGAGCATTGCAAAGAAAGTGGATTTTCCACTATTTTTTCATTAAAATTTCATCTGCATGCAATGCACTGATATTGTAACTTTTGTATAATTTTAGTTCTGAGACTCTTCTGCTCCTTACAGTAATATATTTTTGAAACACTAAAAGCTCTATCTGATGCTTGTAAAAAATATACAGTATGTAAACATTTTAACCTTATATACTGTATGCATATGTAATACTTGGCTTACATTTTGTTTACACTTTCATTCTCCATGTGTAGGGAAACATGCATTTTATGTTGAAGTTTATAGCAAGGGCTAATTTTAAATCACATTTCACTGAAAACTAAGTCTGATTGCAAACTGTTTGGGCTCCTGTAGCCTTTATGTTCTGTCAGAGCTAACCTTAAAAATGCCTTAAGCTTGTTTAGCTCTGTCATTAGAATATATTTAGAGAATATATTTTCAATTTCGATTACCCTGTTTGTGTCATTATCAACACAACTTAATAGGCATTACGAACTGAAGTCACTCTTGTGATAGTCTAAAATAATGAAGTTCAATTCAAAATACAAAAGGTAGGGACTTGTCTATAGACAAAGTAGACCTATGTTTTAATCAAATAATGTAATAGTATGTAATATAAACTTGTAGAACAGTTTATGCCCTTGATCTAAATTGGTAATGAATTTCTGATTAGTTGAATCACCTGAACTGATATTGGTTTCAAGATGAAGTGTCTGACATTGTACTATTCCTCAACAAACCTTAAAATTTGCTTTATGTCTTAATCATGTAAAACTCTAAAAAGGGATCGTTTGATACTAATTTAACATAGTTTTAGGATTTGTTGACAGCTGTCAACATTGGCTAACTTGTGTGTCAAAAAAGTCTTCAGTGACCTTAGGGGAAATGTGCAATTTTTCCATGTAACAAAGCCTTTCGGAATATTTTGATGAAATATCATGCTGTTTCAGCTGCTCTGTTTGCAAATCATACCAGCAACAAAGAGGACTTTCAGAAGTATTGAGCCATGTTTTAAGAGTGATTATCTTGCCAAATGAAGAACAATTGTCTCTGGAGTAAAAAAAAAAAAATGGCTTGCCTGGATGTAAAGTTGATGTAACATAAATCCGTGATTTTGCTAAAGTTAAGCCTTGTCTGTATGTGTTGGCCTTGTTAATGAGCCTCGAAAGAAAATTCTCAGTGTAAAAGACCGTTTACACACCATGGGATGTGGATTTCACTTTAAACAGTTGATAACTTGTGTTGGTCATGACAAAGGGCTAAACAGTCTTTGAGGGCTGCTATTAAGTTTGTGGGCACTGTTTGAGCAAGTTAGTGGAAGACAAATCTTGACTTGTTAATATCTAATGTGAAGCTCACGTTATGTTCACCGGTTGTTATAAATTAACAGACGTTGGCAAATTAAAAGTAATACATTAAATATGAAGCCAGTTTTACTCAATTGGCTTAACCAGCACCAGAAACAAGTCATTGTAGAAGTCAGTGGTTCTTTAACAATTCTTGCCAGTGATGGTGTACTTATGAAGCCTCATTACCATTTCTTGTTTCTGTAACCTTTTCCCTGGCATGTACAAGGCCCATACCCGGCCCATACCCATATTCCTTTACCCCCCACCTACCTTGGCACCAACGATCATTACACAGTCGTGTAAGTGAAGGGGAAGAGAACTTAGAAGTTATGTTGGGGCGTAAATGGGGATGGAACTGGGAAAATAGCCAAAATTGTTAATTGGTGAATATTATATAAACAAGCATAAAAATCTATATATATGATAAAACAAATAAAAATGTAAATGAGATTTTATAAAATAATTTCAAGAATAAAACTCTTAAAAAAGACAGGTTTGTTGCTTTGAGTTTGTGGGATTTTTGAACATGTACATTTTCTATTTACAAAACAATGGGTCTATCACACCAGTTCGATGTGTTTTATCTGGAGAACTAGCAGTTTAGAAATGCAAAATGCCTTTTCCGGGTCATCGCAACAGCAAACAGGTTTATCTTGTTGGAGTCGAAACGCTATCAAACAAGAATTGATCAAAGTCCTGTTGCCTCCGATTTAAACCTGTTTGCTGTAGAAATGTAACAGTTTAATAGTGGCTTTGACATTGTCAATTTATATATTGTCCACTTTATATTTTCACATGGTTCATGTTATTTTGTTTCACAGTTCATGCGGGCACAGTAAAGGGGACCCATCCATCTGTCACATTTTGCAACCTTTGTACCTTGAGGCTCAGAACACAGCGTTTCAATCTTCCAAGGCTCTTTGTTGAGATGCTTTCCGTTTCTTTTTATTTAAATCTGTCCACCAGATGGCGATAAAAGCTAAAAAGAATTAAAAAGCATTTTAAAACTGACCTGTTTACAGAAAAATGGATTTAATTGAGTTTGGATTAACTTTTTTTGCATTATACCAGGTTTAAATTATTATTGTAGACATTTTAATGTATATGTGAAAATTTAAAAAAATCGAATATATATTTTTTTTACGAGAACAAATTAGAAGACAAAATAAATCACTTCAACAAACAAAGTATAGGTTTTCCTGAAAACGTCATCGTTTTCTTTACCTCTGGAGTTGAGAAGTAACATGTTGGCAATAATTCTAAGATTTTATGTATCCAAAATGTCTAATTCTGACTGAAATTTAAGATAAAGCATTTTATACCTTCACAACTTCGGTTACTGCCTTTTTTTTCCCAAAATGGATACTAGACATTAGGCTTCATCCACTTAACAAAATAGTTCCTAATTTCCACTAAAAAAAGATCAGATTTTTATATTAACAGTATTAACACTAAAAACCTAATCTTGTTCAAACCCATACATTATCTTTCATCAGCTACAACAGGATCATTTTGGGATTGACACAAGCTTAAGAAAATCTTAGATGTGTGTTTTGGATCAGAGAGAGCAGAATGGAAGTCTGGCCTTTCTGTCAGTCAAGATAATCCACCAATATTAATAACGGACCAATGCTCACCTTCAGTATGTGTAGCTGAGATTATTGTCAATACGGTAGTAGAGGTGGAGATCAGCAAGACCCCTGGAGTGACTGAAGTGCTGAGTGAGTGTCCGTGTATCATCCTGTCCTGTGGGACATGTCAGGGATGTGCTGACTAACAGCCCCTACATGCCTTCAGGGAGTCTCTAAGACATTCTAGGGGGAAAACAACATTGTTCATCAGGAAAGAAAGATAATTGCACCTTAACATTTCCAGTAAAATAATTGACGTAATTACAGTAAAAGCACATAAGTGTTCTCTCTGAACACAATGTTTTATTGTGCTCAAGAAAATATGTAAGTAATTTAGTTTTTACTTGCATATTATTCATCTTTTCCATATTTTTTTTTATTTCTGAGTTCAACATGTCTTAAAAAATAAAGCAATACACAGTTTATAGAAAACTATAAACTTCATTTTGATGGCACACTTTGATTTGATGTATTGTTTACCTTTATTTTTATAACTTTTACAGACAATTTTTTCACTTTAAAAAGGTGAAGATAAAATTTTAAATTCATTTATAAGCTTTATTTGGTGACCTATAGAATGTTTGAAACAGAAGTCACTTATAACCCAGCTTGGTGGTCTATAACATGAAATGTGAGTAAAGAAAACATTTTAAAAGCAACAAATCTGTGACTAAAGTACTAAAGAATGGCAGAACAATGAGCAGTATGAACAGAGCATGAATTTATAAATGTGTTTATCTGATTTGAGTATGAGTTGCCTAAAATCCCATCTTTAAAAAATAAAAATGGACCAACCTGGACTCAAACCTGCAGCCTCAGGATTATGGGACCACAGGACTGACCACTGATCTACTGCTGCTCCTGATGAGACCTATAAGACACAGTAGTCCATCCATCCATCCATCTTCTACCGCTTATCCGGGGTCGGGTCGCGGGGGTAGCAGCTTCAGAAGGGAGGCCCAG
>JAVKLF010000152.1:8992134-9021496 GCA_034783495.1 Millerichthys robustus | reverse complement strand
GTTCATGTGTTGTGAACAACTCCACATCACGTTTTAGCTCAATATTTGTAAAACGGGCTTCAGGATATTCCTTTTTCTGTTACCTAAAGTGGATTAGTTCATTTTATGTTAATCTGTAGTTAATCATTAAAGTCCAGTGGGATTGTGTTTTGTGAATTTGTGAGTTAACTGCGGCAGGCGTCTTAAATTAGTTTGACTTCAGTCGTAGATGTAGCAGTTAACTCACATCTACGTCCGATGATTATTTTCTGATGTTTCACTGAAGTTCATCCAGTGTTTCACAAAGTATACTGCTAATAAAGTTGACTCCAAATAGTTAATAGCAAAGTTTTAAATCAGGATCTGTAAAACAGTTACTTTTTGCAGAAAATCATTCAAATTTGTTCTGTGGTTCACAAGATGTTTTAGTAACAGACAAAACACACACACGGTCAGTCAGGAAAGAATAAACTTCTCACCTTTTGGCAGAAGAAGATAAAAATTTACATTTTCAATACATATTTACAGGATATCCGGATGATTTTATTAGATATTTTTAGTTATTCTGTGTTTCACACAGACTCTGTACAAAACCCCACATAAAAGTGCATAAACCTTTTCTTCATAAATAAAAAATAAACGTGAACAAGACATCATTTATCCAACATTCATTTCATTTACCATCTTCTTCTGAAAAAACAAAATCACAAATATTTAAGGGCTCACTTTAGACACAGTGAAGAACCTTAGAAGTAAATGAAAATACCACACCCATACCACACTTGGAAATGTAAGTAATTTCCACTTTTCTTCATGAGTATAATAATTCTTCTGTAATTCAGCTTTCTATTTAAATATATTTGTTTCCCTGCCATGTTTCAGCAGTTTAAACTATCTACTGCATTTATCTTGGTTGTCTCGTTGCTGAAGAGCAGCTCCTTCTCATTTGGATTCCAGTGTCACCACATATATAGGAATTTATGTTTCTTTTGAAATAACGCAAAATCATTAGCGAATACAAATATGGAAGCACGGCAAAAAAATTAAATATAGGTTATAACAAAAAAAATGTGCAAAGCAGTTTTCTAATTTAAAGCCATGCCTGAGTGGACCTCTTATTAAACTTTTTTGACACCAAGTAAAACTTTAGGAACGCAAATAAAAAATGGGAGAGAAAAAGGAAGTGAGAAGGTGCTTAAAAAAATAACTTATCACAGTTTCTCCGATGATTTCCCTTTAGACCTAAAACTTCACTAACATAAAAACAAAAACATGGAACAGATTGATCACAAACAGATTTCCAGTCAGTTCTTCAGCAGGTAAAAATGAAACATTCATAATAAACTTTACATGTTCTTTCTTACTCCAGTGTTAATAATAATCATTTTAAAATCTCATTTTCCCAGGAAAAAAAAATCACTATTTCACACACTTCAACATTGTGCAGGAATTTGCTGCAGGCACTTGCTAAGACGCCTCTGTAACATGAACTCAAAGCAGATGAAGAAACAAAAGTAAAAAAACTCTTCACACTAACATCCACTGCTCAGGACTCAATGTCTGTTTGTTGAGTGTTTACAGAAGCTCTGCTTCGTCCTCGTCATCTTCGGACCCTGAGGGCCCCTGGCGGACCTCCTCGTACCACTTGTTGGTCAGCGTCTTCATCTGGATCCGGCCATGTAACAGGTCCTGTGAAACACACAGGTACAGTTCAAAAAGATTTGCTGAGATGAATTTCTGAATTTGAGTTTTAAGGTTTTGAAGTCAAACTGGAAACTCATTAAACAAAAGAACGATAAGTGTAGGTAGGCTAACGGGAAAAACAACAAACCTGTAACAAAAACTTGCTTGTATTCTATCTGTATTATATTCCAATTGCCCAATAGTTATGATCCTTAATGACCAAAAATGTAAAATTACTTGGTAATAATTTAAGCCTTCTTTGAATAGATTTTGATTGCATGAAACACCACTTCCTTTGAGTTACTCTTCACCTTCATTTTACCAGATTCTCTATAGACATGTTTGTTTAGTGTGTGTGTGTGTGTGTACGTGTATGTGTGTGCCTCCAGAGGCTAACTGACGGCTGTGCGCTGGTAAACTTCAACACAGACTCAGATTTTGTTTTCTTAAAAGCAACCTAAAAAAACAAAAACAAAGACTCTCTGGGTGTACTTTTAATGCGTCTTCTAGAAATCCAAATAATAATAACGTTCAATCTAAAATCATACTGATTTATGGCAGAAACACACACACAAACCTAAAAAAAAAAAAATCAATATTAAACCTCCAGATCACTTCCTTGTAATATTGCTTTCAGACATTAGCTAAGTATTCCACAGTGAAGGGATTTAATACTAAAATTAAAACATTGATGAAAGGACGTCGGTCTGGGGCAAAGTCACAAACTCAATGAGCATCACAACAGAAGCAGTCCTTCCTCGAGTGTTTGACAACAGCCAATTTAAGTCTAAGCAGATCAGGAGGAAAGCTTGACATTTGATCCTGCTAAACGGAAAAACAAAAAGGGCTTTAATGGCTGTGTGTCTATTAAATGTCCCCCTATGACCTATGAATAAATAACATTACTCTGCTGACTAATTGTCATAGGGATGCAACCTTTTCAAAAAATTAAATGCTAATAAATGAACTAGGCATCTGAATTTTCAAAACTCTGTCCATTATTTTGACAAGCGGGCAGAACGTCTGTTTGTTCATCTACCACTGCATGTCCGATAAAAGTGCTTAAAATAACAAACTAGATCATTACTGGAGATCTTGACAGCCTCACAGAAAAGATTAATAAGAGCTAATAAATTATTATTCAATGTTTGCTTGCTGCACTTGGACTGAGAGCAAAGCACCATGACTGGAAATAATAAAATATGCTTTAGAAATAGTACTGCGTTATTTTATGTAATGTAGTATCTGACAAAAAAGAAGAATTTCTCCCTCCTTGTCTCTCACCTCTTGAGTAAGTCTGCGAGTGAAGAAGGGGTTCAGATACTTTGCATCAAGCCACATGAAGCCCTTCAGATCTTGTCTCTGGTAGATGTGAGCCTCATACTCCTCCTCTGTCAGCTCTGAAAGGTGTTCTGACTCAATGGTGTTACCCTGCACACAAAAGATAAGGAGGGAGAAAATGCAACAAAATGAAAGAAGACAGATGGAAAAAATACAATGAGTGAACGGGAGAGAGGGTCAGGACCATATAGACAAAGATTAGGAAAATGGAAAGGGAAAAGAAAAAGAACAGCAAAAGAGGGTTTGGGTAAGTTTGCTTCAATTAATATCCGCACGTGAATAACTCCAGAAATGTAACGCCACGTTGCTGAAGTTACTGTTATTTTCTCCTTCTTCTGATAATGGTATTTATTTTTATTTCAGATTTAATAATCAGAGATTAGTGACTCAGCAGAACGTGCTGACATGCTACTTCAGTCTAACACTGCCAGGGAAAGGCGATGCTCCGTCCAGCCTTGTGAACTAACCGACTATTTATAAATCCCAACTATCTCCTGGTCATCAGTAAATCTATCTGGAGTAAAGTGAGCGCTGCAAAGGTACTGTTGTTGGTCATGTCTCTGTAGTGGCTCCTCTTTACAAAATTGATAAGAGTTTATTCAGTTGGCGATCTCTCTATGAGGCATAATTGGTTAGCTAGCTGGCAGCAAGCTATTGTTAGTGCTACCTGACGCCGCTGTGCTGTTGGTTTATATACCGCTGGACCAGCAGGGGGCGGGGTTATACCGAAGGAAGCTGCATGATGACTTGGGGCCACGCTTTAGACACATCCCATAAAATCTTAAGACAAAGACGTCTTGAAACCTGAATTTCATTCTAGCGCCACAATGCAATCATAAATGGTTGGGAGACTTTTTTACACATTTACAACAATATATTTATGACATTTATAATGTGTTTAGAAGAAAATTGAATAATTGGCTTTACTTGGTCTTTAACGAGGATGCAAGCACCATAGGGAAGAATGAGTGTTTAATAGTTTGATCTGAATGTCCCTGAAGGGAACATCGGGGTGGGAAGCACTTAGCTTTGTAAGGCATAAAAGATTTAAGTACTACAGGCATAAGCTGTGTACTGGCAAAGTTTACTTTAAAAGAATGACCAATCATCTAACAGTAACACTAGGAGAATAAACTGGAATTTTAACAACAATCTATTTGTCTTTCAGTATCTGTATCTGGGAAATCATATCGACAGCATAGATAGAGTGCATCTGTGCAGGGAGAGTGCTTCGCACTGAGATGACTCAAATGTCCCTTTCTCAAACCACAATCAACCCTTTGATGTTTGTTTGAACAGAGGCTGAAAGCAAATGAGAGGACAGTGCGGCTATTATCACTGCAGACAAATCAGCTGTTCCAGTTCAAGTTGTTTTGGTTGTCATTTCATCTCATATTAGAAGAAAACGGTTTCATAATTTATCAGTGTATTTGTGTGTCACACCGGAAGGCTTAATTTATTACCATTTTCTGGGTCTTGCTGAGGTTAATGTCCTTCTTGTTCTTACGCCTCGACCGGTTTTCCTCTATGTCCATGATACGGATCAGCGGCATTGTTCCACCTCCGAGGAAGAGGATGGTGAAGAGCACAATGATGATGGTGGTGGTGCCGATGAGCTGACGCTTCTCGATTGGCTCCAGGCCCAAGTGAAGGCTCAAGGCATAGGGAATTGCACCTCGCAACCCTGAAAAACAAAAGGAAATAAATAAAAAAATTATCTAGCAAATTGGCAACACATATGATGAACACATATTCTTAATTCTTTTGACCCTCTGTGTTTGAGATGAAAGGAAAAGCTTTTTTTTTTTTTGCTTTAATTGTTTAAGCCACTTTCTATTTTGGCTGAAACTAATTAAGCAGCAGGAGCAGGAGGATGTCAAATGTTTAGAATTAAAAATGAACTAAAATCATATTAGTATATTTACATGGTTGCACATTCATTATTACATTTTCAAACCAGAAAAGAGTGGTATGCCCCCACCAGGTGTGTGTGAAGGGTGGGGCGGTTTCTGCCCCTAAGTGGAGGAGTTTAAGTATCTTGGTGTCTTCTTCACGAGTGGTGGTAGGAGGGAGTGGGAGATGGATCGATGGATCGGGGCCTCATCCTCAGTAATGAGGGCATTGCTTCGGTCAGTTGTGGAGAAAAACGAGCTGAGTTGAAAGATAGAGCTCCATTTACTGGTCTGTCTATGTTCTGATCCTCACCTATGGTCATGAGGCATGGATCAATAAAGTATATTTGGATTGAATTGAATCATGAAAGAATCAGATCTTGAATACAAGCGGCAGAAATGAGCTTCCTTTGTCGGGTGGCCGGGCTCAGCCTTAAAGACAGACCCTATGAACTCCGCTTCATAGGGTGAGCAGCATTTTTCGATGCTGTTCCTCCACATTGACAAATATCAGTTGATATTGGATATCTGATTAGGATACCTCCTGGCATCCAGGGTTTTTTGTGTCAGCTTACCACTAAACCACATGATGAACATCATTTTGGGCGTGATCTTGTGGTCTCTGAAAAAGTTCAGCAGGAACGACAAAGGGAAGATGTTCACAGCTCGTCCAAGAAGAACCAGTACCTGCAGAATGAACCACAGCAGTTACATGCACGACAATCACATTAAGAATTGGATTCTCCATAAACAGACATCCACACTGTGCTCACATTTAAATAAAATAAAGGAGAACTCACAATGCACCAGATGACAAAGGAGATTTCAAAATTATGTGGGAAGCTGAAGATGGAGAGGCCGAGAAAGGCAAACACGCACGTCTCTGGAGAGAGGAGTTTAAAATAGTTGTACATTTGTCGTGTGGAATGGTAAAGAGGAAATGACGAGACTCTGCAGGAAATTACTCACCACACATGAAGGCTACAGTGCGCAGTGTCTGCTGCATGAGGATCTGGGTGATGGGAGAAAGGTTGTGATGTGTGTAGTGAGACATCACAATTCCAGCAAACAGGATAGACATTATTCCTGTAGGATACGAGGATAGGATGTCATAACAAATTCTTTATGCACAAGGGCGTTTTTTGTGTGTGCACTCACCAGACAGTTTAATTCCTTCTGCCAGGCCATAGGGAAGGTAAGCAAAGATGATCATCATGCCAAACTCCAAAGATGGCGTCTTCCTCAAGTCAAAGTGTTTCAGAAACTAATCTGTTGAGTTAGGGACTTTAAAGCCAAGCCAGGAAATTAACACACAACTAAACACTAACATCCACGTTTCAGTAAATGAGTCAGGATACAAGAGCTGAAATGAGTCCAGTGAGGGTTCCCAGAGCGGCAGAACCAAAAAACATTTTAAGGAAATACCCCAGTGCTTGCACAAAGGTCTCCCAGCCTGTAACCATGGAGCTGTCAGAGCGGGAGAAGAAACCCTCTGCTGTGCTGTAAAGCAAAATAAATAAATAAAAGTAAAAATAGAGCAATGATGAATATTGGCAAAATTGCAGATTCCATGTTGTACCAGCCCCATTTGACAATAGAGGGCAGAAAACCTCTACTGCTGGGAGGAAGGAAGCAGTGCGTGTGTATGTCTTAACGCACAAGCTTGTAATCTAATAAGCATGTTTGCTGAGCAGCAAAATCATATTGTCCTTTTACTGATCTACTGAAGCGGAACATTATGTAAAAAACAAACAAACAACTCTCCAGATTATTATCTAAACTACACTGATTTGCTCTTATTTGTACGTACTGAACTGGTTTTCTAAAATTAAACCTAGATGTGAATATAACTGAAATATGATTTATTTACTTTCTATAATATTCATTAAAATTTGCCAAGTGGTTAATCAGAACAAACACACAGCGGTAAAAACATGGTCTACCTTCACCTTTCAGCGGTTATTTGATAACCGCATTTACAACCAATGGAATAGCACAGAATGATGATTTACAATCTTATCGTAATCCTTACTAACCACCTCCTAAGTAAAAATATTTGATATGTGTCAACAGTCTCAATGGGTAAGTAGCCTACTCTTCTAAGAAAGTCACTTGACAAGGTGCTAACAACAAACAACCAGCCAAGCCCGTTCAGTCTATCTATTATTCATACTCTCATTTACTCCACAAGGACACACAGCCACTTCAGATCACTTTACAGAATTAACTAACAGTGAGAGATAACCAAACACAAAGTAAGCACAAAAGCAAAAGACAGGCATCCACTGACACTTTTGCACAAACCGCAAAATGTCAGTTTCCAAGAAGGTATGAGTAAAGCCTGTACGACAAGTTTTTCCTCAGTGTATGCTGACATGGGGTAAAAAGAAACAAGCATGAACGGAACCTCTGAACAAGTTGCAGTGTTCATGGAAACAGGTATGCAAATCTTCAGACATCAAAAAGTAGCTGGAAAGCTGAGTTTCTACAATGATACAAAACAAACAGTATCTGAACATTCCTACTGTCAGTAATCCGATTACTGAAGTTCCCCTTTTGCAGATGGGAATGTAGATGCACCTTGTACAAATGTGCTTTGTCAGGTGAGGACGGCATTTTCCATTCAAGCAGATAACAGAAACTACTGCTTAAATTATTCCCCACCCTACGCGTCACTGTGTATTGCCCAATCTTCAAAACGCATGGAGTGAACAAAAGTTCACATGCCTGACTCTAACATAATCAATCTTTGAAACACTGAGAGGTTTCTGGTAACGTGTGCAAATGGTAGGTTCTGAAAATATTAACTGGATTAAGACTATTACTGTTATCTCATGAGGAAGCAGTTCACCATATAAACTACAGCACACTTTCCAACCCCCAGTCGAGTCAACACGTGAAAGGGGCTTGATTAAAACGTGTGCAGCCCGTCCACACTCAGCGGTGACCACAGTGAGAGATCAGTCATGAGATCAGTCACACCATCGGTCACGTGACACGGTTGGTTGTAGCTTGAAAAATTTAACTCTTCTCACCTTTCGGAGGCGAGAAAAACAAAGCAACAAACTCACAACCCAGTTCACCGATGCAAGACGTCATCCCATCCAAAATGAATGGAAAGCGTGACAACTGAAGCCTGAAACTTGTACAGATGAATGCTGCAATGGGAGTTTATCTACAAAGAATTTTATTTTGTGCCAGACAGGCACTTGCATTTTGATGGGCGTGATTCATTTTAGCACATGATCAAAAATGCACTCTCGCTTGTGCCACTGTTAATAAAACATTACTCTTTGGAACTTCAAAAAAACAACACAACACCAGCACTTTTATCAGTGTTTAGGCAATCTGCTCCTAAAAATGGATTTTATTAGTTTGGATGAACTCTATTGTATCACACGAGACCTACTCTGGTTACTAGAACTGCTTCTTTGCCATTTTATTAGTTACAAGAACAAACATTTCTGCCTGTATGATTGGTAAAGTTAAAGGTTTTGACAGTGGTGATATGAGAAAAGTTTGGGGAAAGTTTAGGGCATATGTGTTCAAGCAAGTTTGAATATAATACATTTTGAGGGCATTAATCCGTTCATTTGCTTCAATTGCTTAATGTCTCTTACAGAGTACATTCTGTACTTGATTATTTTATGATTATTATCTAGCACAAAGTTTACTTCCTTTTTAACCCCATCCAAATGCACTTTGAAAGGGCAGTTTCAGGATGTTAATGTACTGTAGACTTTGAGATGTGTAAAAAAAAAAGCAATACGTTACCGGCAGCAGTTCAGTTTATCTGCTTGTGTCATAAATAACTTTTGTATGCCATCATCAGGGTTTGTACTGATTAAATTTTGTTTCAACACAGTGTGTGGACTAATCATAATGTTAACTAAACAAATGTGTCTTACTTGGTGAGCACAATGGAGACAGCGTCGTTGAGGATACTCTCTCCAAAAACCAGCATGTTGAGGACTGGGTCCACATTGAGGGCATTAAATATGGCAATCGTAGCTACAGGGTCCACAGCTGAGATTAGAGAGCCAAACGCAAAACTATGGTGTGACAGAAGGAAATGAGACAAAAAAACGTAATAGTTTAACATTTATGCTTTTACAGGAAAGAGGACTTGTTAAAACATTAATGCAGCCAATGAACATGCACCAAACATGTGTTTCAACTTAAGTGCATACTTAAAAAGACCACGCCAATATTTTTTTTTGCTTCAAACGGAAGTTTGATTGCTTGTGAAAACACATTTGGTTACAAATTATTATGAAACAATAGGTGAGGTTTAACTGCCATTACTGTAGCTACAGCTTCGTAAGGAGTGTTGCACAAACTTGGAATGCCCCACATCTGTGTAAGCAAAACTGGGTGCGTAGGTGCAGGTCTGCTTTTGGACTTCCTGTGTAAATGTAGATGAGTTCGTCCTTGGGCCACATGCGGAATTGCACTTATTCAAATAGTATTCAAATGTTTTCTGTAGCTTGCAAAAAAAATTCATAAACAAACAAACATAAGTGGAACTGAAAAAATATCCTTGTTGGTAAAGAACACAAATAAGTCTCCTTAAAGTCAAGACACGTCTGACTGAAGGATAACAGGTAACAACATAGAGAACCTCCTAAAAATACTTGGGTGTGGAGGATTTTCTTGTGTTTGTGGACACCACCTGTGGTTACCAGATAATCCAACTGTCTGGAACTTGTTACCAAAAACAACACTTCAGTTACAAAGTGTTCAGTTTACATTAGACTGTCTCTCAGTTGCAAAACAATTTAGAAAAAAAGTTAGATTTTTTTCTAAAGTTATAGTTCAACTCTTGTAAAGTGGGTTCTGTGGAAATGTATGAACAATCATGAGTTTACTTTTTGTTGTAGGTAGTTCTTTCAACGACTTTAAATTAGAGAAATAGTGATTAGTTCTAACTTGATTGAGAAGCTAATGGCTAGTCTGAGTAGGACCAAAAGCAAAGTTAATTGATGTAGTCTTCAAATTTAAAAGCATTAACAGCAGTTTATGTGACTGCTACTTAAGTAACTTAACCCCCAATAACCACCTAAATGTTAAGGTTTATAAAAAAAGTAATTACGGTAAACTGCTATGGTGTTTTTGAGACTGACTGAAGGATAACAGGTGTTCCTGGGCTAAAAGCTTGTCAGTCAGTACAGTTAAGCACTATTTTCTCCAGCTAACAGGTAAGATGTGAATTGTTCATAATCTCTCCGCAGAACCCAATCCCAAAAGGATCTGAATTTATTGTAAGTTGGAACAGGAAATGTTTCTTAAGATGCTTGTGAGGGAAAATCAAATTAAAAAATGTATAGAATATCATTAAGTAGTAGTTTGACTGGAAAGCCAAGACTCACCTATCAGTCATAGTCATCTTATAGATGACATCAGCCTAAAAGAAAACAACAAAATACAGACTTAAGATTCTGAAGGTCTACACCAAGGAGATCTGACAATAAGAACATTCATTCAGAAGAAAATATTCTGTACAGTGACAGTAATAATATTATGTGTACATTTATTTATAACATCATATTGGAAGTATTTTCATGTATTAACTTAATGTATTTATAATATAAAATAAAATATATTTTTTTCCGAATTTGCTACTTGTTGACTCTGGGGATCCTTACCTGACCAAGAAAATAGATACCTCCACCAACTATGAAGGCAGAAAAAGCAGTCCCAATCACAGCAAAGAGAGTGATAGAGCCAATGTTCTGGAAGAAGTTACCCTAAAAACACACAAACACAGCCATGCCATGTTCAATAACACAGATTAGTGGCATGTCATCAGAATTAAAATGTAAAGGAGGGTCCAGCACAGGTTTACAGTGAAAACACTTTTACATTTTGATCATAATAAATGACAAATTCTGTTTGAGAGAACTAAATGTTCACCATTCCTGCTGTCAGTACTACAGTATAACTCATTAACAAAGTAACAAATAACATTTTTATTACAAACATTAATAAAATATAGGATATTGTGCAACCACTGAAGTTACATCCTGTTAGAACAAAATGGAATGTGACTTTATAAAATTACAGAATAGCTTCACTTTTCATACCTGTAGGCTATACCCATGTTTTATATAAAGACCTTTGAAATGAATAAACACTATTTTACCATGGTCTTGTTTTCTTTCTCTAAGTGTTGTTACATTTTATACTCACTGGTGTTTCTGTGCATGTGTAAACTGTCAAGTTTGGCATGTGATTCTATTCGAAGTACCTTATACAAAAACAGAGCATTTAGCTGTCACTTGAAGGCAATGAGAGTGTAGAAAACTGGACTTAATACAGAATCGGTGCATACCTTGTGTAAAGAGTAGCCCGACTCAAAGATGATGGGTGGCAGAAGCAGAAGGAAGAACATGTTGGGTCGGAACATTTCCTCCTCCTTTAAGAGAAGAACAGAAAAGGGACCTGCACATTTTAGTATAACATAATTTGTTGTAGACAGACTCTAAAATAAGTTGAAGACTGGACAAAAGTGACAAGCTAATGGGGTACCAGGAATATATTCAATAGTGTGAACCTAGGAATCACAGAGGCAAGCAAAAATGCATTTGACGATATAAGCCAATAAAACAAAAATGACCTGCCTGCCACCTAACTCACCCATTCAAACAGGCATTCATACCATGTCACTAATGTGTGCTGTAAGCAGAAAACTCCAACTTATCTTGCTTTTTATCACTGTCTTTTATCTATCTGCAAACACGCACACAGAATCCCTGTTGACCTCAACTCTGATTATTTTAGCCACATAATGAAATCATTGTTGCTTTCCAGTGAAAAGGGTTCGCCTTCTCAAAAAAAGCCTTGGCATGATGTGCCCATGTTACACACTGTGTGATTAAATATGTGTGTGTTTGCAGGGAGGGAAAGAGGGAGGGGATTTAATTTTGTGCATAATTCATGGCTGTAATGTACAAGTCGATACACACTCTGCAGTCACTGATGTAGGATTTTTATTTTTTTTTTTCCTGTTGGAATAATATCAAAAAGGGAAAGAATGTATTTACTTCAACTGCTCAACAATCTTGCTCTCTGTGTTAAGAAACTCAGTTGTGACAGCTGGAAGACCCTGAATTTCACCCTGAACAGGCAGACAAACAACTGGGTATGACAACATTACATCCACATTTCCTGCAAAGTCCTGAAGGAGCTTAACAAATGTAAATATACAGCTAAAAACTGAGCCTTTAACAACTTCATTTTCTGACGAGTGTAAATCAAACGTTCTCTATTAACTGATACGATAGTTAAAATCTAAACGGAAATCAGGACTAGAGAATAAAAAGCTTTAAAACATTTTTGCTAGCAGTTTATCAAAATGTTTACGACTTTCAGAGATTTTTATAATATCTACACTTAGAAAAAAGCCTCCTTTGTAAGAAATCGCAAGTGGCCAATAGTGCAAAGAGCATTACATGATAATAAAAAATGAGACAACACAGTAAGATTGTTCAATTAAAAAAAATGAAACAGATCTTTTACTATAAAGACTGGATTTTGGCTGAAGCTTTTAAAAATAGGTCAAGCTAAAGTCACTCTATAGAGACGTTGCACTTAGCAACTTACTTAGTAAAATAATGCATTCAAATTTCAGGGAAAGTGGGCCAACAATTGCTTCCAGGTTACCGGAGTTGATGTTACGAACTTGACATTTTTCTCCACCAGAACTCCACCTTTCAGTCCAGTTTAAGAGTGTGGATACAAGAAGGTATGCCATGCATGCACCACAATTTGACATCTACAGCTGTACTTCTGACGCATACATGCATGCAAATGTTTCACTGCCATATATAGGAATGTCTACTGGAGACGAAAAAGAGCGCACAAGATCTTTAAATGCAGGCTTTTATAAATTCAAATAGGCAGTTTAAAGCGCCAATAAGTTTTATATCCTTACAAGCGACTGTTTATTCACAATTCTCATTTAAACATATCAACAAATTTGTGTATAACATCTTAGATGGAGTGATTTATTGTCCTGTTAAAGAATTATGTGAAATAAATAAAGATCTAATGACATTTAAAGAAATTGAATTTAACTCTGATCAAACTGATGAGCTAACAGCTAGTCCAAGCAAACTAGCTGTAAAGTGGATCGCTACAATTTTGCAACAACTCACATTTCAAAATTTTCATCAGGATCATATGCACACAATTTTAGAAATGTTATCTTACCACCAGTTTTACATTACATGCTTATCCCAGAGTAGACATTAAAATATTCCTTTAGAAGGCTGCACCAGAAGCGATATCTGCTATGAATACTGCAGAGTTCTATGTAAACAGTTGTTCAGTGAAAAGCTGACTTTGATAAAGTTTTGCAAAAAGGTTTATAAAATAAACAAGCAATGGAGCCACATGAACTGCTACGAATGTTTTGAGACTAGTTATTTTACAACAGGAGCAATTCTCTGAAGTATTGGCTACATTCAGGCTAGCTGTTAGCACCTCCATCCAGTTAAATAAAACTTCCCTTCTCTAAACTGAGGCAGTTTAAAGAGCTATCTACAATAAGTAAGATAGTAATGGTTCTTAACTTTTGCACAGAACCTCCACGACAGGAAAATCAAAATTATCATTTTAAATACCAGACTTTGGGTCAGAATGTTCTGAACCAGTCTCCTATAAAATGCGATGGGTTGCAGAGTGAACAGTGATAAAGAGATTTTAAAACATTGATATATTAATAGATAGGGGGGGGAGAAATCACTCTAAAAGAAAAGGAAAGATGAAACGGATAAACCCAGAAAGCATATGATTGGTATGTGCTTTAGCAGTGCTTAGACTGAGCCCAAACTAAATGAAAAAAAAAAAGATGAATAGTAAAGATGAAGTGAACACAGTTAAAAGAAGACAGAGATAACAGAGGAAATATGAGAGAGACTGTAGGGGAGAACATTGTTCAGAGAACAGGCTCCCTGGCGGCTTGGCTTTGACAACCAGTGACATCACCACATGGGAAAAAAGGCCCCCTGAAACCACAATTAAAACTTGCCTCCATGTGTCAGTCTCTCTTTCCCTCCACGGCGTGGGAGACATCTATTAAAAGTATGTGCAGCCCTTTGGGGCTTAAAACACACCACTGCAGCCACCAAGGGGGAAAATGATGAGCCTAGAACAGTGCAGACTAGAATGCTTTAATGGAGGCAAGACAAAATTAATATCTGCAGTGTAAATATATTCACCTGTTTATCTCACTCTGCATTTTACCTAGGAGACCTAATGCTGCTAGAATGTTACTTCATACCAGCAAGCTATTTCGTCTTCAATCTGTGTCAGAGCACAGGGGAGAAATCGGCAGATGAGACAAAAGGAAAAGTGGTAAAATATTAGAAAAGCTCATAAGGCATCTATTTATGTTGAACTTTGCAAAGAGAGGTGGTAAAACAAAAAAGAGGTTGGTTGGCAACACTTCTCCTCTGCAAATAAGCTTTTTTTAAACTCTAACCTGCTATGTTTGTTTATGCTGAATAAACCAACTCAGATTTTTGTAAGTCTTTTAAATACATGTTCTTTTTTGTAAAAAAAAAAAAAAAAAACATATCTGATTTAAAATCTGGGCCAAGTTAAACTTTTCTCCCTCTAACTATTAGTCTTAAGCTCAAAGTAAGTTATTAATTCAGAAATGCTGAAAATGTAAATGTCTTCTAGAAAGAGCAGTTCATACAAGTGGTTGAATGCATGCTCTGTTGTGTTTATGCAACAATTTTTGGCCCTGATATATGAGAATAAGCTGAAAGCTGTAAGTCGTAAGATTTTGAGGAAAAAAAAGATCCACCTGGGGGATGTCAGAAGGTGTGTGTTCATGCTTGTGTTTATGGTATTGCTTCCTGTGTCTCTCTCTGCACCGTTAAGAGAGCTGTATCAGCAGGTGAGTCCAAAGCCAATGACATTAACACACATGGACGACTCCGTTAACAACATTGTCATTGTCAAATTGTCATTTCTTTGGTTGCGGCCGTGTTGTATTTTTGAAGAATATGCATACCAAGGACGTAGGGCTGTACCACTGATAAAGTCCCACCACCCTCTCCACTCACTAACAGGGTGTCCCCATTGTGACACTTTTTATACCTCAAACAACTAATTCAAACTGAACATACAGCACCAAGGTAAGAACTATAAAATTCTACAAAATTCAATATGCGGAGAAAAAATGCTAAATCATTTTATTTTGTTTTGGGCAGGTAAATTGGAATGCAGGGGTGGGACTCAACAAATAATACTGTTTTTGTGGCTTCAATTTCTGGTCTTCCGGTCTTGTATCTAATTATAAGTTCATGGTCACGGCTCACAATTTCTTGGGTGTCTAATCTTGATCCTCGAGGGCCGCTATCCTGCATGTTTTACTTGTTTACCTGCTCCAACACACCCCATTCAATGATTGAATTACCTCTTCAAGTTGCACAGAAGGCTGTTAATCACCCATTCATTCAAATCATCTGTTACAGCAGAGAAACCTCTAAAACATGCAGGACAATGGCTCTCGAGGAGCAGGATTGGACACTCCTGGACTAGTGCATTTTTAGTGTTTGACAGCAATGTTAAAAATATGTTTTGCAAGTAAAACATATAAACTCTCCCTAACTATAGCTAGAGTTGATCATACTGAAGAAAAACAATAAGTATATTCTGTTCATGTAGTTAGCTAATTCCAAAGACAGCAGATCAATCTAAAAATAGGGAAAAATCTATCTACAACAGCATGCTGCTGATGCCTCAAGATTTGTACCCCTTTGATAGTTTGTAGGGCAAGTCTGAAGGCTTGTATGATTTGCCAAGTAGGCCAGCTTCAGAAAACATTCTGTTTTTGGCTTGTGCCTGATGGAAAAACAAACAAACAAATAAGCATGTAAACATTTTTTTAACAAACCAAAACTCAGTTAATGAAAAAGAACAGATGTCTTTAGTTTACTGTGATCTCTGATGGGAAAACACAGAGTGGTCAGTAAGTGTGTGCAATTGTGAAAAATAATAAAGAGATTACCATTTGAAAAACAGAAACCGTTTTCTGGCTGAATCGCAGTTTTGCCACTAGCTATTTAACTCCAAAACAAATGGGTCAGATATAATCTATTTGCATAATAACCAGTGCTTTTTAAAAGTCTCATAAAGTCTTTTAAGCACTTAGCATATGTGTGCTGCTGTGAAGAACTTGCTGCATATCATAGTGCAACACTCAAGCTAAGTGGTTTTTAATGAAGCTATGCTGCATTAACCTGCTGTGAAACCCCTTTATTTTATACATCAACAGGTGAACAGGCCAGCTTACTTACCATCAAACACAGAAGCCATCATCTAGAGATCCACAGGACAGGGCAGCATGGGGGAGAGGGGCTGCGAGGGCTCTGGTTACTTGTGTTGATGATTCAGCAACACCCTGGGGGCCCCCAAGCTCAAAACAATGGGCCCCTGTGTGCAAGAAACATTGACACAACCTGTCCTGTTTCCCTCCCTCCCCGCTCACTCTGAATCTCTCCCTGCGTTTCTCTTGTTCGTGGGTTTGTTCTCTCACTAACCAGATGACAGTGAGGAATGTTAATTAAAGGCCACAAAAAAACCCAGAAGCACACAAAATAAGATCTTATAGGGACACGGGGGAAGGAGAGGGAGAGTGATAACAAGCAAGTAATGATGTGTGTCACTTTGAAGTGGAGATGTTGAAATGAGATTTGTGACAGAGTGACCAGCGACTGATTAATGAAGAAAAATTAGGTTTTTTTAGGAAATGAGCTGTGCAATAAACAGCATCATAAAACTAGAGAAAGTTAGGACCTCTTGACTTATGACACTCTGTTCCTTTGTTTTTATGTTATAGTTCAACTATATAAAGCAGTGTGTGCGACTCTTGTGTTTGTTTTTCAGATATCACAATGACCTTATATAAATTGAAAAGCAAAAACAAGAAACAGCAGACAGTATCAAAATATTGATATGTGTTGCTATTGGTTTTAATTCATTCATTCAAAAAGAAAAACTACTTGCTAATAAACTAAACACTCTAGTAAATTGATGGCTTCTGCATGTATGAAAACACAAAAGAAGAGGTGTGTATCAGTAAGTAAACAGTGAGTCAAACTGTACCTTCCAGTTGGCCAGTTCCTGGAACTCAATAATCTTGATGAAACCTCCCATGAGAATCCCTGGAAAAAGTGTAAAGACAGAATAAATAAATATTTTACGAATTCTCTCTGTGCAAGTGTCAATGCAAACACATATATACAAGTTTTAAAGAACAGGTAAAGTATACAAAAATGTGTGTTCAGAGTTTGTCACACCACAGAAAAATGTGTTATTAATCACCCATCCAAATTTGATTGATTAAAAATTGAAAACTCAGCCAAGAGTATAACATTAGGTTTCAAAAATAATGAAAAAATGTCAGCTCTATCTGTTCTGACAGCTGGGGGCGTGTCCGATGGGGGCGTGTCCACTGGAGGAGCTGAAACCATCCACGCGCAGGATTTTTTGGGGGGGGTTGTTTTTTTAAACAATCTTTATTCAGACCAATGCCTTATCTTTGGGAATGTTGCCGTACACTCGGAAATACGGTGATATTAAATTTAGTGCCGATCAGAATCCAACACAGCATCAGAACGTTTTCCAGGAGTCGGACCAAAAACAATTTTTTTCTCGTGCGGTCAGCCGACCCACGGCCCGTTCCACCGGAGGTAAACGAAAGAAAAAAGGAAAAAGAACAACAAAAGAGCGTTTGGGTAAGACTTCATCGGTCAATGTCCACACTTGATTAACTCAAGAAATGTAACGCCATGTTGCTGAAGTTACTGTTATTTTCTCCTTCTTTTAATAATGGTATTTATTTTTATTTCTGATTTATTAATCAGAGATCAGTGACTCAGCAGAATGTGCTAACATGCTACTCTAGTGTAACACTGCCGGGGAAGGCGATGCTCCGTCCAGCCTCGCGAATCAACCGACTATTTATAAATCACAACTATCTCCTGGTCATCAGTAAAACTATCTGGAGTTGTAGGTACTGTTGTTGGTCATGTCTCTGTAGTGGCTCCTCTTTACAAAATTGATAGAGTTTATTCAGTCGGCGAGCTCTCTGAGGAATAATTGGTTAGCTAGCTGGCAGCAAACTAGCGCTACCTGAAGTCGCTGTGCTGTTGGTTTTTATACTGTTGGAGCTTCAGGAGTAGGGTTATACTGAAGGACCTGCATGATGACACTGGGCTGTACTTTAGATACAACCCATAAAATCCTGAGACAGAGACGACTTGAAACCCGAATTTCATTCTAGCCCCACAATCATATATGGTTGGAATACTTTTTACACGTTTACAACAATATATTTATGACATTTATAATGTGTTTAAAAGAAGAATACGCTTTACTTGGTTTTTAAATAGTTAAAATAGAAAACCAAATAGAATATTAAAAATAGAACACAAGCAAAAATCTTGTAATGTATTTCGTAGGTTAATTAAATTTAAAAAAAATAAAAATAAAAACTTATTCTTAAAATTTAGTTTTCAAAACTCTTCTTTTTTTGGCCTTCAGCTTTGTTGCGATCAAGCCTTGCGGCACATTAGTTAAAAAGTGAAACCAACAGAAATGTGAAGGGCAGAGAAAAGGAAAACAAAGGCAGCAAAAGAAATTAAGTCTAAGCCTTAAAACCTTGTATGAGATGCACAGATATTGTAAGATGGAAAGGGATAGTGCAGACAAAGACAGACAATGGTAAGAAGGAAGAAAGAGGAAGCGATGAGAAAGGAAAAGCAGGCCTTCCTAATGTGTTAACATAGTGTTATCTCTCCACAGCAGAATGGCATCCCCTTCCTCCAAATCTTGATAAAAGCTTTGTCTTATATACAACTTGCAGGCTGCACAATTGGGGAAAGGTCCTCAGAGTCAAGATGAATGAGTTTCTGTGAGCTATAGTGCACAAGCATGTGAAAGGGGGCTGCAAGGGCTGGAATTAGAAGATTCACATGTGATCAAATATTTAACAACCCCCGCACACAACCACTATCTTGTCTTTTAGCATTTTCCTTTCAATTTCCAGCCTTTTTTTTTTCATGTGTTTAGAACATAATGTACTACTTTTCATGGTCTGCAAAATCATTTTGCACAAAATTCTGTGAAAGTTCATGGACTAATGTCTTAATTTCAAATCATAATATTAATGCACAATAGATTTTTCTTGTGCATATCAGTGTCCATCAGGGCAACTGTTGATAAGGCTGACCATTTTTTGCATTCTTCTAATCATCTCAGGAACCAGAATGGCATCCAGGTTATTGCCCTCTAGAAATTTAGCTCTGACAAAGAAGACTTTTTTTTGCTAACATCAACAACAGCCTCAATCATTTTGGATCCCACATAATTTATGCTTTCCTTTGAATATATCTTCTGCAAACACATCATTTTTCATTTGCTATGCCAGAAATACTCTGATCTCCCTGCCCTTGAATCCAGAGAAGTTCACAACTGTCACAGATTAAAAAAAAACCTGGTGTGGTTATTTTTGGTCTTCCCAACACCTCAATAAGATTAGCAAGACACATGAGCCATTATTTTACAATATTCCAGCCTGTGGCAGAAACGTTGCTGTCAGTTCTGACTTTGATCTAAATTTAACCATTAGATTACTACTGAAATAAAAAAAAAAAATTATTTTTCTCCAATTGGGAATTAGGATGAACTATCAGTCACTTTTTTATGTTTATAAAATACAACTTGGAACAAAACTGCACAAATATCTTTTCTGCTCAGTTTTACCACTAACAAACAGAATGATTATAGCTTTTTAATATACATCAATTATCTACTTGTGGTTCTTCCAAAAAGTAAAAAAAAAAGTGCAGCCTTTAAACAAAGGCACAATATGTGGATTAAATGCTAAGTGACAGAAAGTAGATGCGGGATAATGCAATATTTCAACATAAAAGAGAATAAAGTGAGGGGGAAAAATCCAATAGCTGTTTTGGAAAACTGTTATCATTTTAACATTCAGTTGAACTGCAAACAGAAACCTGACTGGAACCAGAACAAGAGATCAGACTGATGTTCGTTAGTAAGGTAGAAGAAAAATCTGCAGCAGCATTTTCAAAGCCATCTTTAACTTGGATGTCCTCCAACACAGCTTAAGACATATTTTCTCAACTTAGCTTTTGTCTGAATTTAAATCACTCCATTTATTGAGTATTTTTGACATTATTTTTGGTTTCTTTCTTTCTAGTCTGCTTAAAAGTGGCTTGTTCGCGCCTTGCATCCTTAAGTGCCTTTAAGTATAGAAACGCTGTTTGTACATCCCAGAACCTATTTGTTGTGCAGAGCAGGAAGTTACATAAGAAGTACTCACCAAGGGACACGACAGCCACGCTCTCTGGAAGAAAATGCAACTTGAACTTGATAAGCAGGTGCACCAATATGATGCAAATACCTGGGGGAGAGAAGAGGGAAGAGTCAACTCAATGAATGTTGAGGTCAAAATCATTTATGTTTAGAAAAGTTGTCATATTGGCTCAGATCAGGTCAAGCCATCATATAGCATTATTTTGTTGATGTTTCTTTGAAGACAATTTCAGGCAAGACATCTGTCAAGTTTGTTTAAAAGTTAAATACACGTGCTGAAAACAAATTTAGCCAAAAATGCAGACACTTGCATAAGTGGCTACAAAGCAACTGTTTGACAGTATTACAGTTGTTTAATTGGCTCAATGAGAATTGTTGCAAACCAAAAATGTATCTATATTGTGTGTGGGGGTCTGAGGCAGTGGGGGACGTGTCATTTTTGTAGGCCTAACGCTCTGTTTTGGTGACAGAGCGGGGAATCGTCCTTGGAAAATGGTAAGGAAAACATTGGACATTATACCGTATACAAAAAACACAAACGCAATATATACACAAAGGGAAAAGAGCATAACTCCAGTCAAAATAGACAAGTAGATCAAGAACCATTTTTATGCGAGAGATTTTAAACTTGATTGAATAAAAGCATGCGTAAATGTACTAGAAAATGACACCTTGTGTCAGAGTGGATAACAGGAAGTGCTACTAATGCCTAATGTGTGGTTTTTAAACTGCACTCTAAAGTTTTTTCATGCACTGAGCTACAGTGTAACCACTGATTATTAGCAGTTTTAAAATGCATACAGCATGGCTTTTGTATGAAGGCTATAAAGCCTTTGAATGTGCAACAGAGTCAATCAGACTAAAGCATGAAATCAAAGACTTCCCTTCACAAACCACAAGTTTGCGCAATTTTCGAATCACCATCCACTAGGTCAAATTAACAAAACAACGAAGTGGTTTTACATGTGTAAAGTAAGTAGTTGCAGTGTAAGACAGAAGTTATGCTGACTGAGTGAACCACAGTGAATGCATCTTTTGTTGTGCAAATATTTATACCTTCCATCCTGTCCACGAATCTCTGAAGGACACAAGTCCAAAGCTAAATTTGCACAGCAGGAAACGTTTTATTTTCAGGAACATTGTCATTTTGAATTATTTTTCCCCCTCATCTGCTTCTACTAGGACTGCAGGAAGCAGAGATAAAACTGAGTTTTAGGGGCGAAATCAAAGCTCTGAAAACAGCCATGGCAGAGAGGTAGTAATGTTCAGACAACGCTGAACGGTCTTTGTGACAGTGACAGTTGAGTACTAAACAATTTTATTAGTTAAAAAGTTCCTGATTTTCATTTCCACTTTTCTGTCTCAATTCTCTGAGTTTAGTCTGTACTGAAGGTCATAAATTCTGTTGGTTGGTTATGGTAAAAGCTATTATGTGCAAACACAACATTCATACAGCTTCAGTCTGCCATGAGAAGCATATAGAAAGTTGCATCTCAGGAACAAATGAACTAAAAAGGTTTTGAGTCAAGCAAAGGGAAAAAAAGCAAAACAAAATATAAACTCAGATTTTCCGATTATGGTAACAGATACTCAGATTGTGTTTTGATGCATACATAAAACTAAAAAAAAATGTGTAACAGAAATAAAATATGAACAAATAAACAGAAGCCTACGTCCTGTGTTACACATGTTCTAAAAAAGGCTGTAAATCCAGGAAGTGTGTAAAAGCTTCTTTTATGCCAAATCAGTTGGGTTTTTACATTTCTACAGGGTTATGGGTGTTTTTAAGTGTACTGAAACATTTTGAGGACACTAGTAAACTGCATAAGAAACTACAATTCTTAAACAATAGCACACACAGTGAAAACAAAAGCTGTAATGAACACATCTTGCAAACAAGGTGTCAACAACCGCAATGCCGTTACATAGTCAATAAGTTAGCTAATGCTGGCGCCAAAAACATCACAGAACCTATTTGGACCATGTGTTCCCCAAGACATAAACGGACAAAACAATGCCAAACACTAAGTAATAATACTAATAAAATATGCAGTACAGTTACGTCCTCGAGGAGCTAAAAACGAGCACACAGAGTGAACATAATCAGAAGGCACCATGCAACTGCTATTGCAACAATGACCAGGACATCATATCAACACACAATAAATTAATGTCTAAAATAAAGTTTCAGTTCAGTAAGTTTGCAGCTTACTGCTTAGCTGTGTCTGTCGATTCCATAGACAGAAAGAATTAAACTATCAGACTATCAATTCCTTACTCATTCTGGCAGAGGTGGCTGAAGCAGTGCTTTGGGCAAATAGAGGACTTTTCCCACTATGATGTGGGTACATTTCCAATAAAAATATTAACCAGGCACTTTAAAGAGGCTCTGATGCTGAGGGTCAGCATGTGGGTTAATACAACAAAACAACCACTGAACATTTTGACTTCCACTTGTAGATTCTGCATCCTTGAATTTGGACTACAAAAACAGTGCAAGAAATTAAAATGGTGGATTCAAAACACTGGATAGCATGACATTATAACCTTATTAGGCAGTTCCGTCACAAATTCTCTGACATAACAGTTTAAAAATCATCATAATAAATGGAAAAACCTGACCGAGTTACAAAATAGGACCTAAACAGAATATAAAGATATCTATGCAGCACTGGGGGAGACTAAATTTAATTGTTCTGCACTCCTAGAGACTTCAAGTACAACACAATATATTTAGGGACTAAAAAGTGGATTTTGCATATGTCCCCTTTAATGTTGTGTTTGCAAATACTGGCATCTATTGTTTTGTACAATCAATAGTAATAAGTCTACACAACTACATTTTCGGGGGAAAAATTACCTAATCTTCCTTGCATGCCAATTCTAAAAGAGGAATGTTAAATGTGGCTTTAGTATGAATTGTTCTTGGGAAATAATCTCTGACATGTGAAAAGCAAATGTCTATAAGTAGCAAATGAACACAGCAGAAGAGTCAGATTATGAATAACCACAAACCAATAACTAGCAGACTGAAGAAAATTGTCAGCCCACTGGACTGCTCTTCTTCTTGGGCCTTCACCCCCGTCTGTACTGGAAGAATGGGCTTTGGTGTTGGTGCTGGAGTAGTTGGTTTGGCAACAGTTGTAGAGTGGTGGGTCTCATTACTGTAGTTTTCTGTGGTATCATTGGAGGTGCTGCAAAAAGACAGATAATAATATGGTACTGTCTGGCTCTGATGGTTTACTTAGGTGTTTAGTATTATTAACACTGATGTAAGTTTCTGTAAAGCAAAACTGCCCAAAACTAGAGGATAAACATAAACTACAGCATCCCATCTCCATGATTTTGTTCAGCATTGCTGATTTTGTGTTAGTTTGTGTTCAGCAACAATAAGAATTGTTTACTCATTTATACTACTAAACAGTATACAACACGTGGGTATGAACTAATCTGTTTATGTTGAAGACCATTACCAACACGTATTTGGCCATGAAGAAAGCAAGTAAGTAGGCAATTTATGTACCAACAAGCAAACGCGGATGCTAGCTAAGCTACAAGTTAAATACTGAAAACATAAGTACCGCTCGGACCTGACAATCTGTCCCTCCTTTGGTGCGTCGTTTGCGAGTTCATCTTCTCTGTCATTAGTTTTAAGGGTTTGCTTGCTTTCTCCTTGAGTATCAGCCTTCACATCTCCCCCGACGATGTCATCTTTTTTGTGTAATTCTATTAAATTTGCCCCGTCGTCTTGTTCTGACACGCACAAACTTACAAAAAACAATAAGAAGAACAGCAAAAAGAGTTTACGACTAACGCCTCTCATTCTCAACTCATTAAGTTTAAAACAGAAAACAATATGATGTTTTTAAACAAACTAATAGCTTCATATCGACAGCTCTAACTGTTTACGTCACGACTTTACTTCCTGGTTACGCTATTGGTGGGAGTTGTAGTTCTTCGTTGCGGTTCACGTCTAACTTTAGACAGGCAGTGCAACAAAGAAAGGTTTTATTAAAATTAAATCGTGTATTATTTATTTCCAGCAATTTATGTCGCAGTTGAGGCATCGCTTTCAAATGTATATACAAAACTACACAAACCAGCATTTCTGTGTACTCAATTTCCCATCAATCAACACGGTGTAATGTAGCGTCAATCTTTCGCTTGCCACCGCAATTCGTCAACAAAAGCTGTAGTATAGGCTATGTTGTTTTAAAAATAAGTGAAACCCTTAAATGAAGTTAAATTTTTATCTAATGAAGACATCTAAACTTTGACATTACTTACTAACTAAAAATAAATTTATCCTAATTGTGTACTTGTGTATTCCCATGAAGTCATGTATTTAAGATGCAGTTAAAGAAATGTAAATCCGTTGCCTAAACGATAATGAGACAATCAGAAAGTTGTATCCACAGTAATCACTTTATGGCCCTAATTTTTTGTTAACTTCATATATGTCCCATATGTGAAATAATTGTGTGCTTTGAACCCTGAATTAAATATACAATGTGTTAGAAAGTTTGTTGTAATGGCACAAGCTAGGTCTTTGTGATTATTTGGGGATGGTTTTAACCAAAACTAAAACCAAAACTAAATTGTGTGAACAAAATCACCCCTTTTGAAATACAGATCTAAATTAATGAATAAATAAGGCAATATTTAGAAAATTACGTGGCTTTATTGAGGCTTTCATGTAAATAAAATGCATAACATTATTTTTAAAAAGTGTATTTACAAAAGTTCAGAGTACTGTGGCTAACCCAAGATTAGATCATTGTCATGTGATTACAGTTAGCCTAAATAGCTAGTTTCTGATTTTACAAATACCATAAGGTTATGACAAGTTAGGGACAGTTAAGGACGGTTGCCAGGTTACGTAGTCTACGCTGAGCACGTACGTGCGTGCGTGTTTGTTGAGTAGGAGCTAGCGTTAACGCCCACTTGAGGTACTGCTCTTTTTTTTCCTTCTTCTCTGCGGAGAGACGGCTCCATTCATAGGGTTGGGCAGGCAGGCAAAGTGCAAGAGCGGCAGGAAAACCACAAGCGACGTAGTGTGGAACCCAAAAGATGGTCTCGCGCTGAGAACAGGCCACTTCACACCGAGCTGGTCTTTGTCAGCCGCCTCGACGTCGGAAAGTACCCAGAATTAAAACCGAAATCAGCTCGTCAGGAATGGAATTCGAATGTCTGGATTGAACACTGGCGGTCTCATCCTGTTTTTCGACCTGCCGCGGAAATAGACGGACTTCCGAGTCGCCTGTACCACCACTGCCGCAGCCCTACCACTCCATTTCGACTCATTCAACCCAGGCCGTCCGCGGACTGCAGGCTCAGGCATCTGGACACATCGGGGCTCGCCTGCCGTCGTTGAAGATAAGCGAAACGTGCCTGAGTGTCTGTGCTTCTTTCGCTGCCTGTATGATGCCGACACATTTGCGTTTCCGGAGAAGGTCATTCCTTGGGCTTTTATTCCTTTTTTCACTGTCCACCTCGGCGCTATATTTCATCTACTCCGCTCCCGGCATCGGTAAGTCAAAATGAAATGGGTGATTTTGTTGTAATGTTTGGTTTTTTTTTTAGCCGATCTGGAGGATGCAGTGAGGTTGTTTGGATGGGCCGTTAGGTCATCGTTTGTGACAGCTCGACCATGCGCCTCTTCGCTGCTTTGGTATCACCCAGTCGATGATGAGACTCAGCTGGATGCTGATCCTATAATAATATCCATTTACCTGGCCGTGATAATAATAGCACTACTGATGAGCATGGCCGGTGTAATCCCGATGATGCTACTAGGCCTTTCGGCTGTGATTCCAATACTTAACAATAGCCTAACGTCTAGAGCCATAGACGAAAATGTAGTCTTTGGCCTTGATTTGTAGGTGCATTTTTGGCATCCATAATCAAAATTGACGAGTGTGTGTGTGTTCCACCCTTGGTGATTTGGATTGGTAGACCAAATATCACGAGTTGTGATACATGAGTTTAGATGATATTTCAACCTCTGGCAAGGCATTTCTTACATCATAAGGTGCCTGTTTGTCACATGTAGTTGTGTAATATCACATGTCCCATATTTATTCATCAGTGTGTTAGTAAATGTCTTCATCCGTTTTGTTCTGTCACCCTGTTGGTTTCTGTATATGTTGGGACAGTGACTAACCTCTGGCTTCTTGACACTCATCCTTTTTGTTGTGGAACGTTCTCGCCTGTCACAGTCCACTTATTTTATCAGCCTTGCTGACTTGCTATTTAGGGTCCTTATCACTATCTTTTTGGGATCAGCCACGTGATTTTGGAAAAGCAACACTTGGATTTGCATTTTGCTTCTTTGCTCAAGTCTGGGCCAGACAATTCTTAAAGAAATTTCCCCCTACTCACTTTAGGAATTCAGCTTAAGCGTGCAGCTAGTTACCAGCTTGGGCTACATTGAAGGAACTAGTAGAGTGGAAGTTTGAAGTACAATATTCTTTTTGAGGATGTTCTCTGTTTTCACCATATTTTGGTGTGATAGCTGGTTGTGCTTTTTCAGTGCGCTTGTCAAGGATAGGATTCCTCAAAACAGTACTTTGTAGTACCTGCTCCTTCTTAAAGCATTCTGCCATTTGGGAATGGACCACCAATCCCACCCAAAATCTGACCAGTTTATGAGATTGACCGATATTTAGCATGAGAAAGACAAGAATGTGGGCCTGTTATCATGAACACAATGTTAATTATGTTATTTGTGTAATATAGGTGTAGCCTTTCAAAAAATCATTATAAAGAAGACTGGTCCTTCTTATGCACTGAAATGTATATTGATTAAGTCACACTTTTTACCAGCTGAGGACAATTTACTTGATTCAATCAATTCTTACATGCAGAACTAATTTCTGACACTATTTCCCAGTCAGCGACAGCAATTATTCCTCTACATGTAAAGGAAATAAACAAGTAAATCATTAAGTGACCGTGATAAAAATAAGCCTTTGTTCAGTTGCTCACTACTTTTTTTTTTTTTCCAGCTGAGGCATTGATGGAGCCTGACTGAGAGCTGCACTCAGCCATATTCATCCTCCAGGGTGTTGACTGTTGTAGGGCTTTAATGGACACGGAGGCTTACTGGGGGTTAGTTTAAAAAACGGAGCGAGGACCAGCAGCACCAGTTCATTAAATATAGATGCTAACCGGGAACAAGGCATATTCTGCTACTGTTACTAAATGCTGCAATTAAAGTCTTTTAAAAAGCAGGCCATAAACTGGCAAGTTATGTGAGCAACGATTTTTTGAGATAATGCTTGCTAAATTTAGCCCAATTTTTAGTCATGCAGCAGTATGATTCAAACCCTGATTGTAGTATCAGTTTTGGGGGCATTGGTGGAGGTTTGAAGACCTGGGGTCAGAAAAGCAAGGAGACAGCTTGTGAAACTGAAATAGCTGAGCTGAGTTAGACCAACAGCATTTGAGATTTCATGTATCTAAAGTATCTGTTCTTGGAGTCTTCTGTATTCTAAAATCTATAAATTCACTCAGTTTTGTTATTTGTCAATGATGATTTGATGGCTCATGGATTACTTCATGTACTGGTCTATTTAAAATGCTGCCACATTGTCATATTCTTTTAAAGGTTCTATTAGAGGCAGTTTTCTTTTTGGTCTCTACACCACAGAATTTGCAGGAACTTGTAATCGAGCATTTTTTTTCCCCTCCCTTTGGTGTTATATTAGTTTTTGTTTTAAAGTTGTAGCTTTTCTTTTCTAAAGAAAAATCTGAGAAGTATGGTGGTTTGTCGAAATATTCTAACTTTACAATAATTTGTCTAGAAAGCACAAATTGTCTTTAAGAGAGTTATTCAATTCCCACAGAGTGTCTCTAGGTTAGTTCTCAAGTTATTTTATGTGTTCACTCCTGGCATTGAAATCAGTCCTCAGTTGTGTCTTAAGTGTCCACTTCTGATCAGCTATCATTGTTTAACCTGTTCATATGCAAATAAATAGTACCCTAATCACAGGTGAAAGTTCACTTACCCAAACGTCATCAATTTTCACACATGATCTGATTTGCTTGAGTCATAATTATTGAAGAGTTTTGTATTCCTGTTTTCTGTTGCTCAACAGATGCAAAATGAAAGATGTGGAAGGATTTTATTTGACTAATCTTATCTGACTAATCACACGAGAAGTTTTGAAACTCTGCAGTTAATATAAAGCCGACACATCAGAAAATCAACCTCAGCTCACTTAAATGTCTATCAAATGCCCTTGTGCACCTTAATATACAACCCATGCAGCCTAGGTTGTTAAAGCTGCACATAAAATTCTGCTTTGTCACTTTTAACACAAGTGTCAAAACGCAGAAAAGTGCACAGTTTGGCTCTGAACATTCAGAACAAGCCCTATTTAAGACAACTCTTTAGACCAATAGAACACAAAAGATTCTTTGATTGATGAAAAAAAAAATAGAATAACGTAGAAAAGGAAATAAAGTGAGAGCAAGGTGAAAAAGATGAGTCGAGCTGCTGGATTTTACATCGGGGAACCCATCCAGAACACCTGAACAGGGCTTCCTTTGATACCCAGGTGGCCTTTGAGCAGAATGTCCCAATTTCACTGCTTAGGCCGTCCTGCCCTTCGTCTTCACCATCTGGCTCTGCCTTCATGTATGCATATGCACCAACGCCTCGGCCCTTACAGTGCATGTCGCCCCTGTGCATGGATGCTGACTGATGCAATCTGGGGATGCAGAGCACAGCTGGGCCTCATTGCAGCAGTTTATTTAATTAAAACACAAGAAGATCCCACTGGAGCGAGTGCTAGGGAAAACGCTTCCTCTATTTATAGGTTTGAATGCAGATACACACACACAGTCACGTCCAGGGAGTGCAAGGAAGACAAGAGAGCAGGTGCTTCTCTTTGTCACTGGAGACCTGGTTCATTCTCCTCCCTAAATGGCTGTTATGTCTGCGGTATTGTGCATGTTTTAGTTTGTAACTCATTCATTCATAGATGTGGCTATGAAGGAAGACCTGGCTGAGACAATCAGAAAGTTGTTGTTGTTGTTAAGCTACTTCACAGCAAATGAAGCAATGAATCTACATAGTTAGCAAGCTCAGTTGAGATCTGGCCAGG
>JAVKLF010000152.1:8941711-8955783 GCA_034783495.1 Millerichthys robustus | reverse complement strand
AAAAAGAATCCTAGGTCTTTGGAAATGACATTGTTTTTGTTTATTTTCAATATATCAGTGTTTAACTTTTTTTGTTGTTGTTGTTGTTTAAATGAACCTTTTTATCCAGAGTTTTATCATTTTCAGCTGACTCGACCTTTCAGGAAATGACAAAAACAGTCTGAGCTTTCTAGAATCTTAATAAAAGACACATATTTTTTTTCCCCTCCCTTTGATTTGTCATGCATTCTTGTGAAAATAAAAGTTTTGCAGTCGATGCCAAAAGGAGGCACACACAAAAAAAGACCCACCCAGCTTGAAATGCCTGTTTTAGTGCCCAGGCTTTTCTTCTGTTACTTATCTATATCACCATGTAATGGATTTGTATAATGGTGGCTCAGCTGCTAATTTAGCAGAAAACACTGCGTTTGGGGGGCATTTCAACTGACCAATCAGAGCAAATGAGGTAGTTAAGGAGGCAAGGATGTGTGAGAAGCTGAGGACTCATCGTGAAGACCTGATCAAGTCAAACCATGAGCTTCAGTGTTGTAGGATGAACTTTGGTTTAGTTATTGTTCTTGGGCCTTCGTAACTTCTTCATTTATTTGCTGTTCGCAGGTTCATTTCCCAGCTGAAGTGATTTGACTTGTTGTTTTGTGTGTTCCTATAGTGCATGTGTGAGTTTCCTCTGGGTGTGAGTACTTTTATCTCATTTGTCCTTATGTGTCCCAGTGATGGACTGATGACCTCTTCATGGTGTCCTGCGCCTCTCACCCAATGACAGCTGGAGATGAGCACCAGCTTCACATGACTCTGAACACAAACAGGGGTGTGTGTGGAATTTTTTGCGGGGGCGTTGAATTAAACCCATTATGTTTCCTTTGTGCCTCAGTGCTAAAATAATGTTTTTCAACAGGAGAAGATAAGGAGAGTTGCAGCAAGTACTGCAAAAACAATATTTAGTTGTTTGTATTTAAATTGAAGCATGCAATTATATTGAGCAAATAGGAATACTATTTGCAAAAAGAAAATGCATTCAGTCATCCAGGACAACGTTCTTTGCAAATTGAATCAAAGGTTTCTGGACTTTTATGCTTTTTGAAGATGGTTTTCTTCTCATTAATCCAGTTTTCTAAATCTAATTCAGCCGTGGTTTGTCTGTAATGGAGTTTGTTAGGATTGTTAAGGAAAAACAGACCTGTTGCTCAATGGTTAAACATTCTGTTGCATTTAAAATGATGACCTAAATGTTAATAAAAATTCTGAAATTTCTTTAGGAAATATCTCTGTCACATTTTCATTTGGAATCTTATTAATTATTGATGTTAAAGGCAAATCTGGTGTGTTACTTATCTACAGTGTGAGTGGCAGTGAGACATTTATAAGTGCATCATTATAGGAACATAAAAAAATGACTGGAGAATGCAAAACACCCAACAGTAACTTAAAAGATGTACAATTGTGTAATTGTCCTGCAAACTAGAATTCTGGATGAAACAATATTGGAAACCATTTCAAACCCCAGTATTCAGTATTTCAGGTTTTATTTCTGTTTCATTTTTCACACCATGTCTTTTGTTACCACTGTCCCCCCACCCCCCGTGGAGACTCATGAATCTTCTCTGAATCTTATAGCTGGACCAGAAAGTGTGGTGAGAAACACAAACAACTGTCAAAACAGAAATGCACACGCCATTTTAAAACTTCTGTAAAACAAAGATGTACCAAACGTAACTCAACCAGACAAAATAAAACAAAAAAGAAAATGTAAAATAGCACCAAATTGAGACAAACCTTACAGTATTTTGTTAAAAAGACCAGACCGGTGTCCATACAGAGGATGTCGAGTTTGCTTGTAAGCAAAAACTAGTAGCAGCATTTTGTTTACTTATCATTTCTCCAGAACAAACATTTTTACACCATAACAATGCAGTCACTTCATATAAGTTAAAAAAAAAGAAGTAAAATGACTAAACAATTGTATCAAAAATGCCCTTACAGAATAAATCACAAGGGAGATATTGTCAGGTTATACAACCAGATACATTTCATCTTATTCTGCCACATCAGGAGGCACTGGGGCAAAGGCCGCATTAGATGACATTTACCAGTTCATTTGTAACCGTGCAGATATGATTTGGAGAGAGAGGACAGAAGCAGAGGAAGACACTGGAGACTAATTAAAAGCACACACACGTCGAGTCTGTCCTTCCAAAACTGCAGCTCGGTCGCTACTGGTCTCCTTTTTGGTTTGTAGCATCTTTGGATGCACAGTCTTTGATCTCCCCTTTCAGTTCGGCGAGCCGCTCCGAGTGGACGGCCAGAGTGCCATTCACCTGGGCCAGGTACTCGTCCGAGTGTCTCTCCAGCTCTGACCTGATCCTCTCCAGGTGCTCTACCAGCTCCCCCAGACCGCTGCACTGGTCCTCCACCTGGCTCACCCTGCTGCCAACATCCTTCATCTCTCTGTGCACCTCCATTGCTGTGCTGCGGCAGCCGTGCAGCCCCCCCAACAACTGTTTCTTCAAGGACGCCAGCTCTCCCTTCAGCTGTGCCAGTCGCCTCTCACCCGCGCCGAGAAGGGAGGCCTGGTGGCCGACGAGTTTGGTGATCCCTTGCACCTGGTTGACAAGCTGATGCTCCCTCTCCTCCCACGATGAATTGGCATGGCTCACTTCAGTTGAAATAAAACTGATGGAGTCCTTCAGGCCCTTCAGAGTTCGATTCACAGAGTTGATGTTGACCTTCAGCAGTGTGATCTCTCCCTGGACAGAACCCTCGGAGTCCTCCTGTGCAATCCGGACCAGCAAATTGTGCAGGGTGCTGTTGATATGGTCCAGCTGGTTTGAATGGGAGTCCAGACGGTCTATCATCTTCTTTTCCACCCCCTCACACTCCTCGTCCACCACAGTGCCTCCCACACCCCCTTCTGGAGGGGTGGAGGGTGCACATGAGGAGGTGCAGAGATGCTCCAGATCCATCAGCTGTTTTTGAATTCCACTCAGGTCTCCCTCCACCCTCCTCCTAACAGACTCAATCTCTGTTTCCAGTGCAGGGACCACCTGACCCTCCAGAAGAGCCGGAACAGTGGCATTACTTAGTTCCTCCACAGCCACAAACACTCTGTCCTCTAGGGTCTTCAGCTTGTCTTCCAGCATGGTTTTGAAGCCATCCAGAGCACCAGGAAGCCCATTGACTCCATCAGGCCCAACAGTGGTGGCATTGAGTCTGTCCTCGATGTCCAGCAAACGGGTCTCAATCATAGTATCTATTTGAACACCTTGTTCGACGATGGCTCTCTGAAACTGCCTCTGAGATTCTGTCAAATCTTTTACTGATTCTTCCAGCAGCAGCATGCGCTGAGACAGGCTGTTCACCTGTAATTACCAATAATTGAATCTATTAGTCACTCAATAGACCATCCAGTCATATACTGTTATGTAGTTTTAGGACATGAACATGATGGAAGTCGTTTTATAAATTGGTATTCTTGGAAATATACTTCTGTTTTCTTTATGAAGCTGAGGTGAGAGGATCAATTTAGAAAACACGTGCCCAATTTAATTGCCTATAAAGCGTAATTAGCATGTTGTACATGCCTTATATTAATTTACCTTCTGTTTTTGACAGTTTATAGATTGGTTGTTCGTTAATTAGCTTCATTAGCTCCAGGCTTCATGGTGAGACAGGTCTTCCACTTATTTTTTTCGACAGAATGTTACTTAATGAATTTGATTGGCAAGTTTCGTGTATTTGTAGCATGCATGTGAAATGACACATACCTGTTCACAGCAGCTCTCAGTCAGAGTTAGACCCTGAATCTGAACCTGCAAAGTGCCCAATTCCTCCCTGAGCCCAGTTTCTTTGCCATCAAGAGACTGCTGCATCTGCTCCTGGCCATCCATGTGCTCCCTGTGGCACTGCTTCTTCACCTCCCCAATCTTCTCATCGCAGTGGCTCTCCAGGCCAGTCAGGCGTTGCTCAAAGCCATCCAGGATTGCAGCCCTCACCTCAGCCAGCTTTGTATCCAAGATCTCATCCACAAAAGAGGTGGAGTCAGCACCATAGATGTGTTTGCCTCCGACTCCTTCCAACAGCGTCTTCAGCTGGCCATCATGACCCAAGACCATTCCCTAATGAGACACAAAAAGAAGATTAATAGTAATATTCGATAAAAATGTAAAAGGACATTTCTTTTTTATTTTTTTCCAGATAGAGTACCTGGATTTCCTCCAAAATGTGAGTTTTGGCTCGTAGCTCATCCCTCACTTCAGTCACTCTCCCTGCTAAGTCTCCAAATCCAGGAAACGTCTGTCCATCAGGACTCCCGTCTGGTATCACACCAAATCCCACGGTGGAGTCGCGCACCTGCGGGGCATTGGGCAGCAATGACACTAGCAGTTTGTTGGTGTCTTCCCGGAGAGATGTGCGCAGTCGCTCCTCGAGTCCTGCCACCACCCCGTTGAGGGTGTCCAGACCTTGAGTAAGGCGGCGCATGTCCTCCTCCATACGGTCCAAACGTTCACCTGTTACTCCTGGTACTTTGGTACCTGGAATTAAAAATAATAAATACACAGTGAGGTGTCTGGCAGTCATGTACCTGAAAACATAACATACATAATAACCTGGATGGAATTAGATTTCACCATAGTTGGGTTTGCCTGGCTCCAGCTGGCCTCTTCCAGGCTTCTGGTCCACAGAAGGTTTTGGCCCATGGGGGAAACCTTTCACACCTGGACGATGGGGGAGGCTCAGCCCTGTGGTGTCTGGCAGAGATGTAGGTCCATCATGGCACGTTTCTCCAGAGTAACCGGGGCAACACCTCCACTCGAGCTCTGTCACAGTCTTGAAACCCACCTTGTACTTTGGCTTAAAGAAAGTCCTGTACCTGAAAGAAAGAACATTAAAGCGTATGTTTAAGTCAAAGAACCAAAAGGTATGAGGACACTTTTTACTATCTGGAGTACTATTTGTTAAAAATCATTATTACTATTATTGTTATTTATTTTTTCGACAATTTTGCCAAAGGCACAAAGGGATTCAAAGATAATGCTTAAAAAGTGAATTAAGTTGTTTTGTATGGGATTAAACACAGATTAGAGGAAGATTAGGAGATTAAGATAAGGTATGGTGTAAATGGCGTGGCATCATCATATTGGATATGGGTCAGCATCCCCAAATTTAGTATTATCTTGTTTAATATCCCAGAATTACACACACACAGACCTAACTTTTATTTCTGAAGATAAAACCAATTTATTTTTTCTCTGTGTGTGGGCTTTTCAAATGTATTTTACATGGATGACAAAGAACACAAATAATTGCCTCTGCTACAAAACAGTAAAAATAAAACTAAGAACTTCAATCTTAAACTCCATATTGTAGGCTGACAGATGAACTGAATATGGTTTAAAACTTTACATTAATTAAACGTGAAATGGTTGCTTTTTAAAAACAATTCCAGCTCAGACAAGATTCTTTTGCCTTTCTCCTGCTCTCCTACTTTGGTGACTTTATGAACATTCAACACCTTTTGTTTATATTCATTCAATAAAGAAACAAAGTAAGAGCTATGTCTGAGTTGGAATTGTTTATAAAAAGGAAATATTCAGCTTCTTTTAATGTAAAGAAAACAACGTTTTTGTCTTTCAGTGACATCTTTTCAAAGTCCTGTGAAGAAAACTATAAAACTCCAGCATAAAAAAACAGTCTATCATCTCATCACTAGAGGGCAGCACTAACCCACAGAATGTTCTAAAGTTAGCTCTGGCATCCAGTTTGGTTTAAGTAGACATAAGCTACAGAACTTACTTTAAATGCCACAATAAATCTCACTTGAATTGAAACAAACTGTTTTCACTTGAAAGACAATAAAACCATTTTGCAGTCTTTTTGGTTTTCAGACTGATCGACTCACATGACAACAGGACATTTCTGACCCCAGATGCACTTGGTGGTGTATTCGGCGTTCACATAGGTTTCTACTCCTTCCTGCATGATGCATGTGACGTTCTTCTGGACCATATAGGCACAGTTGTTTCTGTGGGAAATAAAACGAGTGCACGTTGAAGATGTACAGATTATTTTACTGACAAGAGTTAACAAAGAAGAACTTTTACATATGTCTATGATGAATTAATAAAATGCATATTTAAAAAAAATCTTCAAATATGCATTTATCAGTCATCATCTTTTGTCCGTCTTAAAGACAAACCTGTGAATGAGATGGAATCTGCTTTAGTGCACACACAATAAGTGAGGCATTTAAAAGTCAAAATCTTTGTGGAGTCACAAATTCTAGGTAAAAACAAAAGTGAGCTGTAGCCAGCTTTATTGTATCAAGCTGGTGAGAAACCAAATGAACTTTATGTTGTTTGTCATTTAAATGTATATTAGAGACGGTATGATAAAAATGCATCAGTAGACCTGACCTGATGAGATTTGTGGGGTTTTAGACTCAAATTGTGCTTGGCAACTGTTACAAGACACAAAAAAGTAAAGTAGAAAGCACAACTACTTGATCTCTTGTTTCAGCAGGTTATTTTTGAGAACATAAAATCTATTGAATTATTGGTTTAAGTTTTATTGTTTTTTGTTGCCTGCTGAACTTCCCCAGTGAACACTGGCTATTGGCTTAAAAAGGTGCTCATTTATTTATTAACTATAGTTAGTTTGTTGCTATCATTATTTCTGCTTATGCACCACCACTCAGTATTTACCTGAGGTTCTATTATGTGTGAAGTGGAGATGTTGAAATAATCAGTGGATGGATGGCTAGAAGGATTTGTGTGTGTTGGACTTGGAAGAATGCAAATACATAAAACCAACTCTTTAAAACAACAAATAAAAGCATGCAAATAAAACCACAACAAAACATGTAATAAATTATAAACAAATATTGATGTTCCACTTGAGATTTACTTTTAATCCATCCAAAACCTGCTCTCACCATGGTCACACATGAAACGTTGTTAAGTCATTTTTTCTAATATCCTTTCTGCACTATTTTGCTGTCGGTTTAGAGATGATTCAGTTCATAAAATAAAATTTGCTTGATTTAGTGTTTCTATAATATGAGAATCTGATTGCTTTTAGTTTTTTCTCTGTGAAGCATTTTGTTATGTTTGAGTTTGTGAAAGATGCTATAAAAATGAAGTTTACATATTACTTAGTCATGCTGAAAAATGTGCCGATACTATTTTTCCTGTCAAAAGTATCAATCTTATTTTTAATTAGCACATGGATGCCCAAGAAAGTCACCCAAAAGTCCATAAAAGCTTTTCCGTTGCTAAAAGATAATGTTCGCTGTATTTTCACTTGTCGGTTTCTGCTTTATGATAACACTTGTATTAAGACACTGGTGCTGTTTTTCCTGTTTGGTTGATTGGCTGTACTAAACTTCACCTGTAAAAATGGTAAGTCCTTTCACAGATGTCACCCACAAGCTGCGCAAAAACAAGCTAGACATATTCTGTAAAGGTTATATATTTGTAAACTGTTTGAGTACAAAGTGAATAGGTTTGCCTTTATGGTAACTTTGCGCTGAGTAATATTAGACATAGTGTCTTGGATTCTGCACATGTTCAGTTGTGCCCAGAGTGAAGCACATATTAGCTTCACTGGTGCTTGTTGCATTATTTTCAACGACTCTCTATGTCCCTCTGATGCTTTTCTTTGCCAGTGCAGCTATAGCAACTGCTAAATGTTCCCCTGGCCTCTGTGCAACACAGGAAATGATGATCGGAGCTCCTCGGCCTCACACGTGAAACATTTCTTACATTCAGAGGGGAGCGTTTAGCAGCACATCATGCAGTACTTAACATCACTCTGCAGCTGTTTCAGGAAAAAATAGTGGCATTAAGGAACGAGGGGCGGGCCGCGGGGCCTGGGGAGGGTCACGTTAACAGGTTCAGGATGCTAACAGTGAGGACAGCCAGTTGGAGTGTGTGAGAAAACATTGCAACTGCTGCAGCTTGCTCCAAATGTCTGGCTTTGCTGACAGAGTTTATTTGTGTGCCACCGCTCTGCCCGTGTTGACACATGTTAATAGCGGCGGAAGGAAAAGGGCAGGAGCTGGAATGACATAGCTCCTTTCATACCAAGATGACAACCTGCTGCCAGGTCAAGCATCATACAGGAAAAAAGAGTTATAACCTGAACTGATGTGGTATGATGGGAGCACTTAAAGCACTTTCACAAATCACATGTCCACATGATTTTCATAGTGAAACAAAACAAAACAAACAAAAAAAACCAAGCTATTCTGCCTGGAATGGCAACAGTGTTTACCATTAATACTGTACATGAAAAGGAAACTGCTAGTAGCAGATGTTTGGATATTTTTGAAGTGGAATTCTGTGGAAAATGCATGAATAATTATTACAGCTCTTTGAACAACCTTCATTTAGAAAAATCAGTTCAGAAAAGATCAGTTCTAACAACTGAGACCAAAGTAGATTGCTCCAATCTTAAATATTTCAGGTTTTGCAAACACTTTTTTACAAGCATTTTACTCGGCACTTAATTTTCTCAATATAATTATTTATATTGATTTCTACAGTTACTAGACTTAATTCAAGTATTTTTCTACAACAGATAAGATATTAATGGTTCACACCTTTTTTACAGAACCTAACATAAAAAAACGAACTTTCCCATTAATGGGACAACACTGAGATGTCAAAACTAACACACAATTAATGAAAAGTGCAGAAATCCAGACGTCCAAGAAAGAAAAGGAAAGAGAAGGGAAAAGTCTTCTGTGCACAGGTTTCTGTTTCTCACGCACTCCATGCTCCTGCGTTCACAGATTTGTCCGTGTCATTTAGGAGTGGCATTTCATTCAATGAGAGCGTCTCGCAGACATGGGGGGTCGAGTGCTGGGATAAATCCTGGCCTCCTGCTTAGTCAGGGCAGCAGCAGGTCAACTCCTCTGCTGTGCAAAAACACATTTTCAACAGGAAGAATCTTGAGCTTCAACTTGAAAGATGACTATAATGTGTGTGAAGCTGCACAGACACAAACCCGGTGCCAAAATCTCAACCTCTGGATGTCATGTGCAAGTGCTGCCTTGAGGGTTTCTTTTTAATTGTAATTTTTTGTATTTGTCTCAGTCATGTCCAGCTGCTGGAGGACAGGTGAGAACTTTGTTTTGGCTGCATGTGTGTGTGGGAAGCTGGGAGGAAGCAGAGCTAATCTTTGCTTCCTTAAGAAAAAAAAGGAAAAAGCTAATCTATATCATCTTAAAGAAATTGGAAGTGGAATGGGTGAAAAAAAGAGAGCTGAGGAAGGAAGAAACTCAGTCAAGTTCTTAATAACTTCTAGGCAATAAAACCAGCTGCATCAATAAATGAGTGCCTTTTTATATTTAGCAATAAAGCTATACTTCAGACTCTTTGTTCTCCCTGGCTACAGTTAAAACAAAAACTTTAACTTGATGTTTTTTTTATTAAGTGTACAGATCTAAGTAAAGTTACTGAAATGTTCTGAAAAAGCTTCTCTGTGTTCATGCATTAGGAAGCCATTTGAGCCTGATTATATGTGTCACTTGTCATAACCAGAGGGCTGCTGCACACAGTTTTATTGTAAGAGGGGATTGTTTTCTGTTTTGTTGTGTAGATAATTATAACACATATGGGAATAGTGTTACAAAAACGGCTTTGGATGGGGACCACAAACACAGGCAAAAACAAAGCTGGTAGGCAGATGATTCCAGGAACTTTGTTTCTTAAACAACAAACTTGAAACAGGCTAACCAGAACTATGATGAATTTAAATCAAAAGCAGAAATTAAATAATATTAAAATTTCCCTAACACATTTTCATTATTTAGCTCACTTTCATTACATGTAGCTAATTCTATTTAAATGTTATATTTAGATGGTAAAAAAAGTGTGAAAAAATTAAATCCTAAATGTATATGTCATAGAAATATGTGTCTAAAGCTTTGGACTTGCTTGGACAAGGCATGGTCTTTGAGCCGTGCCAAGTATTATGGGATTTGGCACATGCTAAATGATTTTTCCTGGCATATTTTAACAGGCTCACAGGTTGAGACCTCTTGAAAATGATAAGAAAACAGACAAGATCTGAAAAAATATATATATATATATTGTTGGTCCAAACCCTTGACAGTTCATTTTTACCTCTATACTCAAAATATTATCTTGTCAATGCACGCCATTTTTTTAACCTCTAGCCTGGTCCTGTGGTAAATATTTTCAATATAAGATGACAATTTTCAGCATCCCAGGGGAAAAACAGAATTCCTATCTCAGTTTTTCATGTGGAGCGTCAAACCTTCCACCTCCACCTTTTAGTCTGACCCAAAACAACTCGTCTTTCAACGTCAATTCTCAAAACTTTGCTTTCTTTTTCAATTTGACCTGTGAAAATTGAAGGTAATCTCTATTTAATGATTTAGGCATACCAGCCTGCTTCATATTTTATTTTCCCTTTCCTCTGTTGATATTTTAAAAACCCCCACCAGTGTGTCCACTCATACTGTTCTCTCCAGCGCCTCGCTTGTTTTGACACTGTGGCACTAAGTGGCTCACCTTTCTCATTACCCACCACGCTCTCACCTGCAGGGGTCCCTGACTGTTTGAACCCTGGCCAAGGCTGTCAGCTCGGACAGATTTATGACCGGTGTGGGACAAATAGCCAACCCATTCAATCTTTTATGACGTTTAATAGCCGTGTCTGTGGGCTGACAAAGCTCGCCCAGCCCCCCACACCCCTCCCGTATCTTTTCATATATGCTTTTTAATGATGCCTATTTCTAGCCAGCTGGCATATCTTAAGACTCCATGCTCTGGGTTGACTGAAGTTACTCTTGGATAATGACTGGAGTTAAAGATACTCCCAGCTCCAAGACCTATAGGGGATTCCTTTGGTATTCAGAGAAAAGGTCAGCCAAGTCAGCTTTCATTCTTATAGCTGAAAGGCAGGCCATCAGTTACATGCACTTCAAATTTTTTTTTTGTCGAGCTGTTGAATTTTTGCTCGAGTACATGGTGAAAGTCTGTGTGTGTGGACACAGCAATACCATTCCTGTTATATGAGTTGTTAGTTGTTGAAATTACTGAACAATAACCTTCTTGGACTCTTGATTCATTATGCTGGCGAGAAGGAGAGTAAAGAAAAATATAACAATAATAACAACAAAAACAATCCTAGTTATCCTTGGCATTTTCCAAAGTACTTAATCTGCTTTACTCTGTGTGCTTTTGGAAATTGGAGTTTTTCAAATAGCCTTATTAGATTAGTAAGTCTCACTGCAGCTACTGTGTTCAATAAAAACCTATAAAGTATAGGAGTATAAATAACGCTCAAAGTAAACAAACTACATAATCGAGGTGATGGGTGATAAAACTTAAACTTGTAAAAGAAAAAAGTTTTAATTTGCAATGAACCTGTTATAAAATCTATATTTGTGTAAAAAAAAAAAGACTTCATATTTTATAAAAATGAACGTTTTGTTTTCTGGCTTGCACCGACACATTATCATAAAGTTACAGTCACTAAGAGATGACTTTATTTTATTTTATTTTCCTCAAGCATTAATATTGTGAACAACCAGCTGCCTTAACATTGAGAAAGTACAACCAAAATAAAAACGCAGTCTGACTAAACAGTCCTTTATAGTTTATTAGAATTATTTTTGTTTGATGATTGTACACAAAAAAACATTGATCTGTGGCATTTGCATATATAACTTATACAACTTTTTAGGCTTAAACATTGATTTTTAGCCATAAACATTTGCATAAAACTGCCTCTGGATAAAATCCAGGGATGAAATCTGTTTAAAGCGTTGCAATGCCACTCCTCCTTTCCTCCCTGACAACATGCTGTACAACAGAAAAATAATTGCAAGATATGTGCACATGTGCAGTTCATCAGTGCTGTGCAGTGATTTGAATATTAAGTCTTTCTCATTATTAGATCTGAGAACTGATAAGCTAAAGTTGTTCAGGTTTGTCACTCTTTTGTTATTTTAGGTGGGTCTTTTTTATTTTTCTGTAGAAAAAAAATGATTATATAAAATCTTGAGATAATGCCAGAGCAACAATAAATTTATTAGTGAGTAATGTAATATTTATGCTTGCCAATCTCAGCATCACAGTTCCCACCAAAACTGATGTCACAGCATCTGTCAGGCATGTTAGTGTTTCTGTTAGTCCCATCCCAGTTTTTTGTAACAATTTGAGTTCAGTTCAAGTGGCCCATTGTAAAACAGAAAGAGCAGCTGGACAGAGTCTGCAGACAGTTTCATCCGTAGGATTGTTTTACGTGTGCATTGAAAGTGAACTTTCTCTGTGACGTCTTTAGAGCTGAGGTTGTTTGTTTGTTCATTTGTTTATTCAAAGGAGTGGTCCTCACCGTCGTGACTCTTCCCCATACTGGCTCCAATAATGTTTCAAACCAACACATGCACAACATTTTAATATGAATGACACCCGATGTGTGAGCAGACTGATGAAAAGGATGTCACTGTCACTCAGATGACAGTAAATGAAGCAAAAAAGTGAGTGAAATGTTACCAAAAATCTTAAAAAGATTGCCATTCTTATTTATGTGGCATAACAAAACCACCAGTTTTTTACCACTTTGTTTGGAGCCAATAAACTGCACGTTTACATTTACCTAGTCATCAAAACAAACAAAAAACCCTTTCAGTTGTACAAGATAAAGCCATTGGCCGGATGAATACCTCCTGCTGCTTAGGAGTTCACAGCTCAGTCTTCGTATCTCCTAGCAGGCGATGGTCTTTGTTTCAGTTCTCTAATGGACAATCAACCCAAACTTACAAGAACAACTCGTAACCTATGACTTCTATCAACCAGCTGACCTTTAGTCCTTGCTCTTCACCCCATGCATCACAGGAGAGCAACAAGATACAACTCAAAGCTCATGAGTGGTGACATGCGACACATGCTGGGCTCCACACTGACTAAAAAAATTAAGTTTTACAATGATGAGACCCTGTATTCAGCAGTCTGTTTCACTGTGGGGCAAAATTATAGGTATTTAAACTCCTAATACAAATTGGTTGTTAGGAAATCTAAAAACATTTGTGACAAAGCTGTGACAAGTACAGCGTTAATATTGTCTAAGATGCCACTGTCAGTGATTACAGGGCCATAAACTTTCTCACAACAGCAAGTGCTTGCATTGAATGAAAGAAATGACTGTGAAATTAAATCACTCGCTTTGCTGCCAAAACATAGATAATAACTCAACATGACGTCAAAATGTCTGTGGTACACCAGTTACAGAGAATTTTGAAATACCTTCTTCATAACAAGTGTTCTGCAAAAAAAAAAAAAAAAGATTGTATTTGGTGAGAAACAATATTTCGTACTAAGTGAAATCCTTCAGAAAACACACTTAGACACACAGAGCATGTTTGCTATTTTTAAGTCTCTATTTTCACTGACCGACAACAACTGAGCTCATATAGCTGTGGAGGTGGTCTGACACCTAAACACCTCCTGACAAAGTGTCCGACAAAGGTCACCAGCTCTCGTTCAAACACTGGAGTGGAACTCACAGACACATGTTGAGCAATAATATCAGCCACAAGCAACAATGAATTACTGACAGCCTGGGATCACTCAGTTCACTTTAAACAGAACTAAATGAAGCATCTGGTTGATCTACGATCTTGGGATTCAAGCATGGAAACTATTGAAAAAAACACAAATGTGTCCCTAAAACTGGATTTAAAACGTAAATGAAAGCCACAGCCCTTTGACATCATCGTGTTGCAAATGTGGGAAGTGATCAAGATCCCTCTAATAACTTCTTGATAATTTAAATGGAGCATTATGGTGCTGCAACATGGACCAAACTTTGTTAGTAAATAAACATTAGAAATAATTAAATGCTTAAACATGTGCTTTATTCTGTAAACCGTTTCACTAAATTTGGCAGTTTATCTTTAAAAAATCATATAATATGAATGTGATAATTTATGTAAGATTACTGTTGATCAATCTACATTGTCCTGATAACTAATTTTGTTCATTTGACAGTTTCATTGGCGATCCATCCATCCATCCATCCATCCATCCATCCATCCATCCATC
>JAVKLF010000152.1:8899921-8910573 GCA_034783495.1 Millerichthys robustus | reverse complement strand
TGTGTGTGTGTGTGTGTGTGTGTGTGTGTGTGTGTGTGTGTGTGTGTGTGTGTGTGTGTGTGTGTGTGTGTAGTTTTATGTGACATTAGGGAGAGGCAATCAGGGTAAAACGAGGGGACTGTGGAAGCAGGTGGTCTCTTGTCGCTTGGGTTGCTGCAGACACTGTGGCTGCAAAATAAAACATTGAAAAAAAAACCTAAAACACAGTTTCATTTTCCTGTTAGACAGAGCTAAAAGTAAAAACAATTTAGGAAAAAAATATCTGCTTCTAAATTATCTGCTGATTTTTTGTTCTATCTTTAATTTTATGTGAGCCCAGTCAGAACCCTCCTCATTTGGCTGGCATCAGCAGTTCTCTCATTCTTCCATATTTTTTTTTTCCAACTTTCTCCTCCTGGGCTGCGAGGCAGCTGTGAGTTTGCCCGGGCCAGTCAACAGGAGACATCTGGGATGCATTGGATTCATGAGAGAGGAGAGAATAGGGCAGCTGGAAGCCATCAGAGCCCAGGAGATTAACAGATCTCCTCTGTGTGTTTGAGATCTGACCTGTCCCGAGCCCCAAACACATCCACAGGAATAATGACCAGATAAAAAATATATATATATAATAACAAGAACAAAACTGGAGACACAATGATGAACTGTACATGAAAACAAAATGAATGAATGCAGAATGCAGTTTGTTGTTTGACTGTAAAAATATGCTGTAAATGGAAGGAAAGTTGGATATTAAATGTTTCCTAGTCTTTTTGATTTGTCTCATCTACTACACATGCAAATAGGACTAAAGTCTCCTGTACCTCAACATGGTTAGTAAATACTCTGACCTCAAAATAACTTCTGTATTTTCTTTTTCATTTACATGTACTGGTTCACATAAAATCAAAGTACAGTATTTTTACGTATATGACTTTTCAAGTTGAAACTGAAAAAGACAAGGCAAAGTTGTTTCAGTGAAGTCAACACTTATACAGTTCAGCTGTCTGTGCGTTTGTGGACAGAACTAATTATATGGAATAAAATCCAGCTGAACTGAAATTAAAAACAATTGCATGTGACACTGCAAGAATGGCTCAAATTAAACCTGTTGAGCATATTGGAAATGTGGCATTTTCTTAAAAAAATGAAGAAAATCAACTTTTGAGAAAAACTGTGGTAGCAATATATAGTACAGGTACAGCCTGGTACATCGTATGTACCTCATCTCTATTGGGTACAAATCTGTGGAGAACGGGCAGTATTATGAAAGAACTTGGTACTTGTACTTACAGGGTATATATAAAAGTTGACTTCCAACAGCATACTGGCTAAAAAATTGCGAGATACTGTAACATAACATGACAGCAGTGGTTGATTTATGTGGCGTGTCCTGGTTGTGTCACACCGACTTTTCCCTGAAATGGTCAAGAGTTATTTAGTTTATGCTTTACACCAAAAGAAAAAAATGGTTGGCCATGCAAGAACTGAAAGGTCTCAGTCTGAGCAATTGTTAAAAAAAAGAAATAAATAACATACTAAATACACATTTTTCTCATTTTTATTTAAAGAAAAAAAGGTATTTCTTTTAAAAGTTGTCCTCATTCAACAGATGTCTGGTTGAAATATTTAAACATTGTTCTGACACTCACTCTCATTATTTCCAATGTTGGTATAAAAAGTATTTTCTGGTAATTGTCCATTGACTAAATTGTTATTGTCTTAAAAAAATTGGCTTTTTATATGTTTGGCTCATTTGTATAGATTCTGACTTGATCAGCAGTGAGTTCTTGGGTTAAGTAATATTCTGAATATGAGTGTAAGGACCAGGAAACAAACTTGTTTCAACATTCAGTTCAAAGAGAATTTGTATTATTTTAAAAAAACTGAAAAGGCGTAATTAACCTCAGTTATTAAAAGGCCTACATTAGTTGTATTAAGGGACACTCCACACTATAATCAAACATTGGGTCTGATCCAGTAAATTGGACTAATCCCAGCAGCTCTCCCTCATTCTTCACCCAAACAGATCTGACATCTGTGGACAGGTTAAACCAGGTGTGGTCTGTCTCAGGCCTGGGAAGCCTGGGGTTAGAGTTAGAGTCTAATGCAAAGGGACAGGTGTGTTGGGTGCAGATCGCTGACACTAACGTGGCCTGACATGTGGAGCCTCCAGTGATGATGGCGGTATTTGGACATGTCTCTACTCTGTAAATCTTTTTCTGAATGGCCTCCTCACACGGATAATTAAATTAGAAAACAAAAATAAAATGTGTCCTAGAAACAATTTATTTTACATTTCTCCCCTCTGGTAACTTTTTGTTTTGTTTTGTTTTGATTTCCTATGAAATTATAATCTCATCTGCTTCAGAAGCACAAAAGTGGAATGACAGACTGACTCCTGAAATAAAGTCTATGATGTCATTGTCAAAGAAAGTCCCTAAGAAGTAAAGTTGATTTACATTAAGTTAACTGTGGATATAATTGTCAAAAAGGTGTTTTTTGTCCTCAGCATATAGTTTAAAATTCTGTAGAGAAATGTGGTAGAAAAAATATTTATTCAAGGATGTTTAGTGCTATTTTAAAATGGATCAAAACAAAATGTCTTAACTGGACTAAAATGTAGCAAAAAAGTTTTTGTCCAAGACGACTACTCTACTCTTAGCATTTGAGTTGAAAGCAGTTAGAGATTTTTGGTGTTAGTCTTCAATGGTTTGTAGGAAAACAGTGTCAGCTTTGCTGCCAGAAAAGAAGAATCCACCCAAAGATAATGATGCAAAAAACTGTTCTTGTCTCTGAATTCCTTTACGCACACTCACCCTCTTTCATTTCAAAATCAGAACGTTTGCAACACCTTTTTTTGGCTGTTCATTTGAAATGTAATGTCTACTCTCACATCTCATCTGTACAAATCCCTACTGAAGTCATGAAATATGACACAGCATTCCCACGTGAAGCCAACCGAGCTAAACTCTGTGACCTTTTGCAACCTGTCCAATCCACACTCTGAATTTACAGTTAGTTTAGTGTTTCAGATCTCATCCCTCACATTGTACTTTCTCTCATGTCTCGCCAATGCACTGAAAGCCTTTTTATTCGCATAATGCTTCCATATGCTCCCTAAGTGCCCCGAGCGAGTGGTAACATGGGCAAAAAATCAATCCAAAGACTACATATAGATACAAAAAGGGAATTCATAGGCAACAGCTTGCAGGGAGGACTGCAAATCTGTTACATGCAATCGGTACATGCCTTCTTATCTGTTTCTTGAATAATGATGAAAGCAAACAGAATCAGAGAAAATACATTTTTTCAAATGAAAATGAGCAAATGTTTGAATGTTGTGGGGAAAAAAGCATTCAAAGTGAAATATGCATCCCTAAATATTTTAGTTTGTACCACCTTAATGCAGTGATTACAATGATGACACTTTTAGGACCCCTTTGGATTTCTACCCTGTCATGTTTGTTGGGTATTTGGTTGGAGGTGATGGTGAACAAATTTATTTCTAATGTTGGGCATCTCCTGAAGCAAATGAGGGTTCGGAAAATATCAAAACGTTGCAGCACTTTGCACTGTACTGCAGGTTTTGCTGATAATCTGTTTTCTGCCTCGGTACGACTGTATGTATACCATCATTGCACCACCATGAGCATTATTTTGTTATTGTGGCTGTTTTTTAGCGGTTTATTCCAAACTGTATTTGTTGTATTTAATTTATACTCTAGTTCTTGACACCCTATCAAGTCATTATATTCAGTTTCACTCTTTCCTAGTCACAGGAAAGAGCGATTACTTTCTGAGAGTGTCATTGAACTACTGCCATGGGAAACACCCAAGCAGATGTCTGAGGCTGCAACATTTTTTTTCTTCAAACATTTGCTCAAATAAGAAGTGAGAGAAAACAAGTGCAGTAACTGTGGTCTAAGCGTGACTTTTGCAGGGAAAAAAACAGCTCATTAGCTTGACGTTCTAGGGAAAAAAAGGAAAAGTATTCTATTTCCTTTATTTGCATAAATGCACATCCTCTCAGGAAGCCAAGTTTGCTCTGTCTGGTCAACTTGAGCCAATCTCACTTCTTCAACTTCCGAGTCTCTGCAGGGAGCCCGGGAATCCTGGAATTCAAGAATTTCAAATGGTTTTTTTGTTGGTTTTTTTTCCTCCTTCCAGGAAGCATCGCCATTTTCGTGTTTTTCTACTCATTTTACACATTGTGTCTCGTAGGTCAGAGGATGTCTTTTGATAGCATCCAGTTCAACACAGCTGTTATATCAAAGTCACATGTGTAGACGTGTCCTGTGGAGCTTCTGTTAGGCTCTCTGTCACACAGCTCACTGACTTACAAACAACCCGTGACCTGTTCACTGTTTTGTTTCACATGCCACTGATTACTACTACTACTACATTAACACAAACGCTACCCATGCAACAGAGATCATTTGCTTCAGACCAACTTATACAAGTGTGGAATAATATTCACTTTATGGTCTCTGAGACTCCTCATGCTCATCTGCTGATCTATTATAGAAACGTCCAACAGTTGAACTTGTACAAACATTTGTATCTTTACTACATCCATGTTGTAAAGGAGCCAGTTGTGTAGTTGAGGGGTGCGCAACCATCTGAAATAGCAGTGATGTCAGTTTTAGCTTTCCCCGGAATATGTTAGATGATAAAAGCAGCCTCTACAATGGAACAATGTGAGAAACATATATCTGTGTGCTGGCTTTTCCACCATCTGGGCACCCATAACCTCATCAAATAGTACTGAAGTGGCAACAAGCCTAAACAAAGACCTGAAAATCTTTGGGAGGTGGGCTGATGCAGGGACAGTCACTTTTGAACCCAGTTAGTGCAGAGCAATGAGTCTATACAGAAAGAGGATTTCATCTCAACCTGATCTCGTATTTGGAAACACAAAAATCCATCTTAGTAAGAAGATGGAAATTGTAGGTTCACGTACAGATAGCAAACCTACACAAACTGCACAAATGACTGTTCCACAGTTGCCCCTATTAGCATGTTGAGGGAAGTTATAACAGGTGTCACAGGTGACAAGGTACCAGCTATTGATAAATTAGACAGAACATCATTTCAACATTTCATGGACTATCCTGTTATAGTATTATGTAATCCTCTAAAACTACTTTGTGTTTTCTATGAACGTTGTTTCTTGATCATATTCAAATATAATCCATAAAGAAGTTAAATCATTTGAGCTTCATACATCTGAAACTTTGTCTTACATATCATTCGAAAAAAATGATAGTGACACCCTTGTTTGTGAACAGCATATGTGGTCTTCAGATGTGATTAGATGTAAACGTTCCACCTAATCAAACCCAGATATTCCCAAATCTAAAGGCTATGCAAGATCAAAGTGATATAAATGTTGTTGTACAGTTTTATGTAAAAACAATGTAATGTAAGACCGACAATAACATGATCTTAGTTATATGGGTAACAACTAGCAGTTTCTTGGGCTTTTTGTTTTGATCAAGCTCCACTTCTTTTTTGTTTGATGATTTCAAATAAATGCAGCCCTTTTGGGTACTGAAACATTTGCTCATAGAACATAATTCCTAAAAGGGTGTGGGTGACAAAGGCCCAGTCCCATTCTCTGCCAAAGGCCAAATAACTTTTTCTGATACATTTTACACATCATTGCTGTAAGAGAAGCATAAACTGTTATTGAGACAGAACACATTTTCTAATTTTGACATTGACATAAAATACGATATAGAAAATGAGAAAGTAACATGTTTGACTCAAGAAAGACATTAACTATGATTTTTTTATATGCCTAAACTTTGAGATAAAATGATAATTTTGGAAACGTTAGTGATTAAAAGAACAGCACAACCCCATTTATGTAACACCTTTATAAAATAAGGAAAAGCTCTGCACAAAAGCATGGAAACAAAAAGTCCTAGTTGGCAGATTTACAAAGATAGTGGAAAACAGTCAAAATCCTCATGTTATAAGGAATAGATCCCAAAGTCTGTGGTTCAGTGAGAGTGGAGATTGGAACTGGGCCATGCTGACAATTCTACTTCAGGTTTGTCCTTTTCAGTTCAGCCATTGATAACAAACCATTTGGCTTTCAGGAGTCTGTGCCTCATATTGTCTGTGACAGCCAAACATATTGAGCCAGCTATCAACACAGCCAAGTGGTTTGTGGGGTGAAATAGAGGTAAACTAAAGAGATAAACAGAGATAGTTGAAGTCAAAGGCTGGCTCTATTGTCTGCTGGTCAAACAAATACCACATGTTTTTCTGGCTTTCCATAATATTCCCACAATATTTATTAACCTCACTCATGATCCATGCCAAATATTTTTAGAAAATTTGCTCACCATCTGTGCATTGAAAGCCTAACAACATCCTACCTACCCATAATTCAAGTGTACCAGATCTCTCTGGAATAATCTAATAAAAAAAATAAGCCCATTGAATAAAATCCTACCCTTCAGGGATGCATCCAGGTGATACTAAAAGCAGTCGAGCACAATTTAACCTGTGCAGTGCAATGCCCTCATGTGTGCTGAGCAATGGGACTTCAGCTGTGTTTGCCACTCAAAGGATGCTGCTGTCCTGTTGCTGCTGATGTCAGAGCAGCTGCTGGCCAGGCTGTTATATAAACTCTGGAGCTACATGAAAAGGCTAAATTAGAAACAATATTTTAGTGGAAGCCTTACTGGTTTCTCCTACAGAGATACACAGCTTGTCATGACACCGGAGAGTGAACGAGCACATGTTGGTCCTCTTTCCTTTTATGACTGCCATGTGGAGATACAAGAAGTCAACAAATGACAAGTACTTTCGTTTTTGCTTTTGGAACAAACACACATAAACAATTACTTATTGTTATATAAACAGTGGGACCTCAAAAGTTCAACTTGTTGAAATTCTCCATCATAGATTGATGTATTACAAGAAAAAAACTCAGCATTTCTATTTCCAAGTCTTGGCTTTTGTAGGCCACAAAATGGCAAGTTGGGTGATTGTAATCATACAATTTAATATTAAAATGACAGCTATTTCTATAAGCAAGAATATACCTAATTTAACATTTAAAAAGTAATGTGTTGTTGTTGTTTTTTTTCTTGTCTTGGTTATGTAACCCTGGACTAGCTCTGTCCCTGTACATTACCTTTAGCACAACTCTTTTTTTTCAAACCCAAAACCTTGCCTAAATTTTTTATTCAGTGAGGAGTCTTTTTGTAATATAAACTTGATTTACAAGACAGTTTGGATGTCAGCCACTCAAATCTGTGTTTTGCATTGTGTGGAAGTCCAACGCGCCAATAATTTGAATTTAGCTTCCAGTTATGAACCAAACACAGACACACAAACACTCTCTCGCTTTCTCTCTCTCTCTTAAACCCTTATGATATGCTTACTGTATCAAATGAAATTTAATAACCCCAAACCTATTTCAAAACAAAGATTTTTCTGCACTAACATAAAAAAATAGCTGAGGGTCAAATATATTTCACTGCCAGGCACTGTAACCACAAACAGATGTGTCCTTGAACACTAAACTTAATTGATGAAGGTATGGAAATAATTTCAACTTCACCAATCAGAGATAATAGGGGCTACAGTCCTCCCCTGACACCCCTGATCTAATTAAAGAGTACTGGTGCAGTATGGGCTATAAATTCTTGGTTGGGTATTTCTGTTGTGAGTTGAGAAGGTTGACTTGTCTTTGTCCTGAACCATGTAAACTGTCCTTATAATTACACAGCAGGCTGTAATTGTACATTAAACTGACTCACTTAATACAGTAACTTACATAATTTACCAAATAATGTTTTCAGACATATTTCTTCTGTTCAGATTTTATGTTACAGTGCAAGAATAAACCTATGAAACTAAGAAATCTGTAGAGAATGAAGAGATCCTGTAATTAAGGACATGCCTCTGATCAGCTTTAGACCAAAGTATTCATTGCATTGCATGCTAATGCAACAAGGAAGACAATGCTGAAAACCAAAAGTCCAAGCATAAAATGTCTGAAATAAAACAAGTGGGTTATATTTGGACATTTGTTTTGCCTGCAGAGGGGAACTGGAGGAAGACTTGGGGGGGGGCATGGAAAATTGAGTTGACTGGATGATGAGGAACAAAATGAGTGTTCATCAGAGATTGGTGTTCAGAGGTCTGGAGACAACTTGTTGAAAATGCTGGAATCAGCTCCACAAAAAGGTAACGCTGAGAAAGCTGTAATCAATTGTCACTTCCGATGGTAAATGGATCAAACTGCCACTGAAGGCTTTGTGGAAATATAGATTCACTATGATCACCTCTCTGTTGTATACAGGTCAGTCTTTGTGTCATGGAAAGTGGTGTCCAGACTGAAACAAATTACAAACCCTGAATACAACCTCGCATGATAATGATTCAAATATGGTGCAGATTGTTGTAAAACAATCCAAAGGGTATCAAACCTTTTCGTGAAGATTCAATGCAGTGCTTAGAAACGTTGGATGAAACAATTAGATAATATTCCATTCTTTCATTTTCTGGCAAGCAAGATTTTTCTTTAAAATCAATTTCTCCAAACTGAGGTTGCTTAAAGAGTTAGCAGGTGAGACATTAATTGTTTATAAGTTTTCCACAAAACCCCATTTTAAAAGATCTGAGCCATTGCATTAACTACTTAATGGTGCACTTGAACAGCAAAAATAGATATGACCACCAGCATCTCCTGCGGGGATAACGTCATTAAGACTTGTATTGGCCTATTGAAGGAAGGCAACTTTTTCATGAAACCTTTTGAATCAGAAGATGTTTTGGAGGAAGAGCTCAGCAACCAACTACCGCTGTTTATCATTTTTATAAACAAATAAATACAAATCAGTAAATTTATAGCCTATAAATAAATACCTATTCCACCAGGATACCCGGATCTGTGCATAAACACATTTTTGTGTATGTTTGTAATCTGCAATATGTGTGTTATTTTTTGAAGCACTCTTCCAACCTCTGTCTATCACTAAGAATTGTACATGTGGTCATCAAATGGGCAATGAACTGGGAATCTTGGGGAAGAAAGCTGCCTTTCATTAAAACATCAAAGAACCTGTATCGTTATCCAAACTGAACACTTCAGTGAGCCGCATGGTGCATGCTTTATTAGATGAGTCCAAGCTAATTCAGCTGGAACCAACTTTATGTTATTGTTCACGCTAATTACTCCATCAGCGGAGATCTCATTGGGAGCTCAAAGTTCTCAGCTGGACTTCTCACTCACAAACATCTTTAGCTCACGCTGCTCCTTATACCCTGACAGCTTCACGGGAATGTAATTCTTTATTTAATACACATATTTGTGCTCCTGTGATGGACTTGTGACCCCGGCCCCTCGCACGGTGACTGCTGGATATGGGCACCAGTGACCCCTGTGACCCTGAAAAGAAGCAGCAGGTTAAGATAATGGATAGATGGATGGATGAATGGATGGATATTTTTCTCTTTTGCAGGTACCTGTGCATGTGCAGCAGCACAGCAGTCCCTGCACAGGTCTGCAGGGACTGCTGCTGTCAGTAGAAGCAGGCAGGAGGTAAAGATTCAGACCCAAGCAACATAAAGCAAATAAAGTTGTATGTAATGATGTGGAAGAGTCTTATGCTATAGGCCCCAGAGGTGCCGCTTCACCTCTCAGCTATTTCTCAATGTCTGTGTTTAAGTCTGACTGTCTGGTTCACAGGAAGAAGTGGGGGCGCTTATCATTTCACACATAATAATCTCATTTCACAGCTTCTGGCACGGAATCAAATGACAGGAGGGTTCTGAAAGCTGGAGGTCCAGTCACGGGCCCCTACTGCTGCTGCTGTGCAAGTTTGTGTTGAGATATGTATGACCATCTCCTCCGTTAAGGCTATGAGATCTTTAGGTTTTATTTTGCTAAAATTTAATAAATTGCTGAAGTTTTAGACCAGAATCCTCTATCAACACACATCTAAAACAGAAATTTAAGTGCAGCACTTTGAAGATGTTTTTTTTTTCTCCCAATTAAATATGTATGCAGGTTGTCTACGTGCATATGGTTGCAATGTGATACAGTAAAGTTACAACCACACTAATGGTAATGTTTTATTCAGATTCAGGGAGAAAAGACAAAATGTAAGAGAAAGCGTAGGGAAATGAGACACACCTGGGGAGAGACAACAAGGATCAGGTGTTTGAGGAGCAGGGTAAAGACGCTGAGGAGAACTAACAGAGAGTAAACAAAACACAGAATAAACTAATAAAAACCAGGTTTGCAAAAACATCAACGGGGCACTGTTGATTTTTAAAGCCCAAAGCCTAAATCAATGTACATTATTGCTACACAGAAAATTCTCAAGAAGCTTTAAATTCCTAGTTTTCATTTCATCATTGTGTCCCATTGTCTTGTTTGTTTGCTATGCCCTTAAACAACAAAAAAAGAGCATCTGGAGTATTGTGTTCTGTGCAATGTGCTTCCATGTTTTAAAAGCTGACTCAATTTCCTGACGTTTTAAAGAAATGTCTGGTTTTTTTTGTTTGTTTGTTTGTTTGTTTTTTGTTTTGTTTTTTTAACTAAGTGTAATCTAGTTACAGTAGTCCCTATTTTCTAACTGCCTTTTTAGTTGCGGGTGGTTTTAGGGGCATAGTAAGACAATTTACACACACCGCTTCTTGGGCAG
>JAVKLF010000152.1:8875155-8892296 GCA_034783495.1 Millerichthys robustus | reverse complement strand
ATATATTCACATTTAAAATGTACCAAATCTCATGTTTGGAGGTAAATCTGATCGAGAATGACAAGCACCAGAGAGAAAGATGATGAGGATTAGGTGAGAGTGAGAGGAGCTGAATTACGAGGGGAAAAACACTGGGGAAGCTGAAAACACAAGGAAAACATAATCACAGACAACTAAACACCTTACATGAAATGATTGACTGTGACACCAAATGACTTAAATAATAAGATCTGATTGTGTGTCTTCACCACATTCTGCGTTCCAGTTCTAACTGAGATCCCTCAGTCAGTTGTTTCTGACTGTAACCACCCTTCTGTTCATTGTTGGGCTTGATGTTTGTACTGTTAATCACTTGAATTGGATTCTCAGAATATACAAATCATATTATGCATTTTTCTTTGGGCTTATTGGTAAACTCTGACAATACAGAATGCCCCCTTGTTACTCATAATTAAAACACAAATGATAGAATTTGGGTTTTCCAGTCTCACTTATTGCTTGCTTGCCCCAACACTATGTATTCTGCTCCAGTGTCTAAGATAGACTGCAGATGAACTTCACCAGTAAAACATAACTGAGGTCGAAGACGTGAACTGAGACATAATTTATAACAGATTATTGCATAGTTGCACTAATGCTTCCACATCTCAGGACACTCCAGTAGTCCTTGTGCAGGAATTCTGTGGCCAGTGGGGGCCTGACTTTCATTAGCCAGCTGTGGATCTGTGGCAGTGTGGACAGGGAGAAGGCTCTGAGCAGAACATTTGGAGCTGAACCAGACCAGGCCCGGTGCCAACCGCTGTTTACTGGCCAAACAGCACATGAGTTTAAAAAGTAAACAACATCATGAGACAAAGCGATACTCTCATTGGAGTTTTCTGAAAACATTTAGATGAAGCGCCTGCTTTGTTTGCTGCACAGAGAAGAAAATTTGTTGCTGAAGTGTTTACGGCAAAATCTGCTCTACAGCTTCTGATGACATCATAGCCGCTCAGCAGTCTCTGCAACTTGTTTGTGACTGGTTGAGCAACCTTAGCCTCTTAATTAGCTGACATACCACAGTTATACCACACCTAACAAGCTGCTGAGTTGTTGCTGCATTTAAAAGACATTTATTTCACATTTTTTCTCATGAAAAACTTAGTCTTTTTTCTTTTTTCTAGATTCAGCTTGCTATTCAGAGACCCATTAGCTTTTTCATCAGTGACTTGACAGTGTTTAGCCACTGGGCCACATATTGGACTTCCAGAGGCATTATCTCTTTGCTATGGTTCCGTGAATGTTTGGAATGAGCCCAAACCACTTGGGACAGATCTACCAAATCCTAAACATTTTGGCTAAATGTCTCATTCCTGGTGATGGCCCATGGTTTCCCAAGAAGCTGCTGCAAAGTCTTTGGCTTTGTATCATCTCTGCATGGCCTGGTGTATTGCTTGTGGTCTAACATCCATGGAAATGCAGTCCATGAGTGTAAGCCAAACACGTGGCCACCTGGCTCCAGCAAGCCTAGCCACATCATGGACACACACACACACAAATTGACAGAGGTCTGTTCAATTAGACAGCCGTAATAATAGTGGTGACAGCAGCTGGATTGAACAGGAGACAGTCGGGGCTAAGATCAGGGACAATGAGATGAGATGGATCTAGGATTCTGGCCAGTAAGGCTACAGAAGAATTTGAGCTGAAAAGGCAGATGGAAATACTTCAAAGAGAATGTTTATTGGTCGGTTTTAATGAACATCTTGATAAGTGGTGATGGTTCTTATAGATGTGCTGTTGATTAGGAAGGAATTTGGGGAAGCTGATATTGGGGGTGGGACCCAGACTGGACTGTCTCTGCTCTTTAATACAAAATTTAAGCAACTTCAGAAAGTAGGAAAAGAGTAGAATATTCACAAAGAACACAAACAGACAAGAAGGAGGAATGATTAAGAAATAAATTAGTAGATTTTTTTTAAAAGGTACCCTGTAAACACTTATTATTAAAGGAACATACATGTATAATGAGCTATATAGCTATTTTCTTTGGTTTCTTGTCCATCAAATAATTATTCTTTTAGTAAACTGAGTAAAAAGAACACAAAAAGTTAAAAAAATTAAAAAGCAAAGCTCTGCAACATTAGAGAGTACGTTCATTTTTCACCTGTCCCTTACTCAATACAAATTAAAGGTCCAGTGAAAGAAAAAAAACACTTTGACATGTTGACAGAAGCATCTTGAAATTAAACCAACAAGCCTGAAGCTGCTAACCTGTAAGCTTTTTTTATACATTTTTGAGGTGAAAGTCTCTCACAAATCTATTTTGCTAACAGGGAAATACCACGGTAAATTAAATCTTTTGATCCACGTTTGAAATACTTCTCCCTGTTGCTGTCAAATTTCATACCCGCCCGGTGTGCAAAAGAGCAAACTAACAGAGAAAGATGGGATGCAAAAGGTACCAAACTATGATGGAATATTTTCTGAATTATAATACTAAAAGGGTAAATTTTCAAATCAGACAAAAGCGGTATGTGTGGGTGGTGGTGGTGGGGTAGGGGGTGGAGGGTTGAATAATACATAAGAAATTTGTGAATTATTCACAAGGCAGAGTGCAGGCAGCAGACCGTGTGGAGTGGAACAAGAGAAAACTCCCAAAATTGAGATAAAGTAAAAGAAGAGAACAAGGAAACGTGCATTTCTTCCTAATACTCGGTGGAAAACAAAGAGTGTTGAAAGTATAATTACCCTTCTTTAGAGCGCAATCTGAAAGGCCCCGTCTGCTGTAGGGTTTCCCTTTTGCCCTTCCTCTCTAAGCTCCCACCAATTCAGTGGGTTCTCCCCTGGGATTTGTGGGGGTGGGTTGGAAGCTTCCAGAAGAGGTCTGTTCCAACCCTCTCAAACCCACCAATGTTCGAGAAAAATGGGTTCAAGGAGGTGAAAGCAATGGGAGCAGTCGGGAGAAGTGGCGTGATTTTGGAGTACGGGCGGGAATTAGGTTCTTTCTGCTGTGACAATGTCTGCCAGTGTCCAGGTTCTGTGCCCCTCAGCCAAAAACAGCACAGGTTCAGTATAAGATGGAAAACACAGATCTGTCATTTATTGGGAAGGTGGAGGGGGAAATGAACGCTATCTGATGGGCTGAGGTTCAGGAATAGGAACCACAAGATCTTTAGCTTTAACTTGATTCAAAATGACCACCCAGTGTTTTAAGTTCCTATGGATCAAATACTGACACTTTTATGAGCTCCATGACAACGAGACATGACAGCAGATGCAATATCTGCCTCTGTTTCTCAGAACTGTCTGTGGGCTAATCAAGGCCTGTAGTTCTTTCACCTTCACAATTTTAGCCACTTGGGCAGGAAAATTTATTGGCCAGCTGCTGTGCCCTTTTGTAGCACACAATCAGAAAGGCACACATGTCTGCAAACTGGACCTCAAAGGTCCGCCGGCTTCTTTTTAGCTCCTGCCTTTAATCACTTCTGCAGATCGCCCTAACCGAATATTGTTTGCTCTCTCTCTCTCTCTACAATTTCCATAAGTGGTTTTTAGCCTCGTCCGCCCCTTCCTTCCTCCGTACCCCAAAACCCACCCCCGTACATATTTTTAAGCTCAAAATGTGCACAAGCCCACACCGCACACTCAAACATGCAAACTGAGAAAATGTACACGTGCCTGACTCACATTAGGGTCATGTGAGTCAAACATGTGAAGCCTTTGCTGATACTGAGGGATTACAGAAGAGTCACACCTCGGTCATCCCAGTTTCTTTGGAGGCAGAATCTGTTTGCGAATCTGGGAGTGAGCAGCAGCTGTGTGTGTGTGTGAACAGGGAACACAATTCACACTACAGATTCAAAACGGCAAACGTCTCTGGCATCATCGTTTATGAGAGCAAGTCGTTTAACCGTCTGTTACCTGGCACTTTTAGTCATGCAAATGGACAAAACAATCTCAAGCACAGCTCCAAATCCACAGCAGAAGCCAAAGTTCAATCTTTATCCTGACTGAAATGCTGTGCGGGGGAGCGTTGGGTTTAAACATAAACGACTTATAAGGTCAGAAAAATGAATAATTTTAAAGTAGTATCACACAGGGCTGCAACTGTGACAAAATACTATATGCAAAAAAGTTTCCAAAATATTTTGAAACATTTGCAAGGATCTGATTTGTAGGACCTCACTCTTGTGTCACTGGTATTTTGAACATGGAAGAAAAATCAGCAAATTTTCCAAAGATTAATGGTTTTTATGATAAGGTTAATGATAAGTGTCATTCAATGTGAATCCATTTAGCACTTTCTTGCAATTTTGTGTCTCCAACTAGTCCCCAACTGTCCCAGCCCCATGACCTTTGGTTACTGCTGCTGGTAGCGGTTCTATAAGCATTTTAGTCTGTTTATTTTACTGTCAATATCATGGTATCCACTAATCAGTACAGAAAACAAAAACTGCTTCAAGTTTATCTCTGTAAAGAAATGCAAAGATATGGGATGACGAAACGAAATTCTGTCATATCTGGGGTGATCTCTGACAATCTTTTTTGCCTAATCCAGGTATTACAACACAAGGTCAAGAAGTTGCACATGTGGGTGCAAACATACTGACCTTCACGCTCCTTGCTGCTGTGAGGGGAAAAGAAAGCGAGAGGTGGATGACAGAGAACGAAACAGAGGCACATGTGTTTACATTTGGCAGATCGAACAGCCAGCGAGCTCCATGGGAATGGCAAATACACATTTAGTGTGGAGAAAGCTCCACCGTGACTGACGGGGCCTCTGAGGCTATGAGGATCAGTAACAATCAGCAGCTGAGTGTTTCTGATTGGGTTTTACTGTCCGGGTTAGCCACACCAAACAAAAACAGCAACAACAAATGAAAAAGTAGGAGAAAAATATCTGTCATGAGATAGCAGGAAAAGACAGTCTAAAGGTGAAGGAGTGCATGCAGCAGGGCAGAGTTTGATGGGTTGTCTGCTGACTGCATACAATTCCTGCACTAATGAACGGTCTGGAATGCCAAGGGCGTCCCAGCAGAGTAGTTTGTGTGACTGTCTCATTTGGCAATGCCCATAATTTCATCCCCAGAGAGGAAAATTCATGTACAAGTCTTTGCGGTGCACTCCCTCCTTCATGTTTTGTCGATATGTTTCTGCCATGTGTTCCAAGCCCCGTTTTCTCCATCTAATTGTTTTCAAAGGGAAAATAACAACCGTCAGGGGGGCGGGGGTCTTCAGTGGCTTCACATAAAACCACAAATTCCTAAAATGTTGGGCATAAATTTTAAAAGCAAGGACGTTTTATCCCCAAAGCCTTGCATTACTGTGTATTTCACAGTACCATCTGTCTTCTGGGAAGAGAAGGGATTTCTTGTACTGACATTTGGATGCTCATAAACAGGCCCAGAGTCCACTGATTCACATAATTGCATTAAGTGGCTCTTGTCCTTTTCATGGCAGCTTTACGGTTATAGATTGACTCACAGAGTTGAATGTCAAACAGGAAATGGTCCGGCACAGAAGGCTAAAAAGGTTTAAGATGGCCAGAGGTGAAATTAAAGTGTGAATAAATTGAAGGATAAACTGGGAAATGACAAGATTTGTCCCATCAATTGTCACCAAAGAGACACACAGACAGAGACGCAGCTCGTAAACATAATTACGTTTGTCACCCTGCTGCCCTCAGTTTGCAACACAGAAATCTTTCTGAGTTTTACTTTAGATGATATAAAGATGATCTCCGCTCTGATATTGTTGGGCCAAGCACTAATTGTCCAGAAATGCTTTACGTGATTCAGCATCAAAAACATCTTTTTCATTTGGATACCTAAAACCCAACTCTGATGCATTGTAATGAGATGAAGTATTTTTTAGAGCAATAGCGCCCCCTGATGGACATTTAAAATATACACTAATGTTTAATAAATATAGTGACAGCTTTGCTTTCATTGTTACACGTGTCTATTCGTTTATCTTTTTGCAAAATATCTAATGAACTACTAAACATACTTTATTGAATTCCCCAAAAAGTGATCATTAGATGCACATTTACAACTGAATAACCTTTGGAGTCAGCCTGATTCAAGACAGCCAGCACAGTTAATTACCTTAGATCGACCATCAATGACAACTTGGTTGATTTTACAAATACTGAGCTAAAATTCGAACGAGGCTAGCTGAGAGTTAACCTCAGCACACGCTCTGTGGAGAAACAAATTGCTCAAGATCCTTGTATGCATGATAATAGCACAGAACCCTGTGCATAAGTTAATTAAAAAATATATTGAATGTAAAATTTATCATTTGCTGTCAGAAAATGAATTTATTTTGATCATTTTCTCACCAAAACAACCATAAAGTGAAGCATTACAATTAGGGTTTTGTTTTATTGAAAAAGGAAATTCACAGAAAAGCAACAGTCTTGTCTTCCACACTGCAGCTCCACGAGTAAAACAATACAGATGACTAAATACCACACTTGCTTCTTTTCTGAAAAGGGTACAAATAATGTGTTCACAAGGAAGACATTTTACAACCAGCACATTCTGCTACATAACAGATTAAACAGGCATGTCTGAGAGCTGTCTCAGTCCACTGTAACACCTTCAGGCAGCTCCACCACCACAGGAGCGCAGTCGTCTAAATCTGCATCAAAATCCCAGCGGAACTTCTTGGTCAGGTGGGCTTTGAACTTCTCTGCTTTTTTACGCAAAGTGCCGTCCATACCAGGTCCGGTGGCGAACTGGAAAAAGTCCTGCAAAAAAGTTACACCAAACAACGTTAAGATTTGAAATGTAAACATGGATGTTCTTGGTAGTAATGTTATGATTCTTAACCAGTTGTACAAGTTTTAGATGAAATAAAAACTTTTTATGGGACCCTCATTTTGGCACTTGTAGGTTTTTCTCCTTGTAGCTGCTAAATATCATCTCAAAACAACATTTGCGACAGAAAACGGCAACAAAAACGAACAAGACTATGGCAACCTACTGAATTAAGAAATCTGGAAATACTGGAGGTTCTTGGAAATCAAAATATTCTCTAAAGAAACTTCACTGAATAAATAAAAAGAGAAAAATACTTTCCTGGGTCACTCACAATAAAGCAATCTTGAAAAAATTGTTTCTGATTCACCGGAGAGATAGGCTTCTTTACATAACAGAAAATAATAAATTTGGCTTTTTTTGTGCAGATGACATATTACATGTAAATAATTTACTAACCTAAGACTAGACTATCCAGACTATTCAACTCCTGAATGTGTGTTCAGTTGTTGCTCATCCACTTTACCTGCAGTGTGCTGGTGAGGAAATTGTTCTGCGACACAATGTCAACAAAAAAGTCAGGGGGCACTTCTCCAAGCTGGTGGTAAAGCACAGTGATGAGCCCCAAATAGAGCTCCTTCCTCCTCCTCATGGCCTCCTCAGAGCGGCACAACAGTGCCAGGAGGCTCTTCCAGTGCTCGAAGCCTTCGTACACATTTCCAACCAAAAAACACACAAATGCAAATTGCAGCTCACCTGTAAAACAATAAATATTTTAGTTTTTTTATAAAGGAAACATATTGATTATGCATTGATGTGTGTAACACATACCAAGCAGATTGAGAGGTTGATTCTCATATTTTTTCTCCAGCACTGTCTCCAGAGTATAACTCAAGTCCATGCTGCACTTAGTGATCTCAGCTGGCGTAGCTCCAGGAGGGTAGGTCTTCTTGGGAATCACTGAGAAGCGCAGCTCCGTCCCCTCCCTCTGCTTCATCTTTGGGAGCCTGTCCAGTCCTTCCCTCATGCTCTGACAGGTCGTGTCGTTTCTCGGCTGCTCTGCTCTGTCTTTGGTGTGTCTGAACTCAAGCTCAGGAATGACGTCGCTGAAGGCACAGACTCGACCCGTTAGAGGCTGCAAGTTGGTGGCCAGCTCCTCGTTGATGTGATCAGTGAGAGACACCCACTTCCTCATCACCTCGTAGGGATAAGGACCAAGGAAGGGATCCAGCTCTTGCAAAGTGCCCCGGATCCGGTTCACTTCATCCTCATTTTTGGACGCTGAGAAATCTAGATCTTCTTCTTTGCGATCCCAGTTGGCTAGTAGGATCTCTCTGGGTTTGAGAGTGAGGAAGAGGCCAGTTTTGGGGCCAATTTCTCCCCCGCAGCTTGGTGAATTTACAGAGCAGTAGTGGAGGAAGTGCAGGCCTGGGGGGATCATCTTAATACCACGAAAGCGAGGGCCAACTTGCCAACTCTTGCAGTCAATTCCAAGCTCTGTGCCCTGAGGGACATCAAGCAGCACCAGGGTAGCTCCCTCCTCAAACAACCTCCGGGCAACATCTGGATCCATGTTTACACTGCTGCTGCTGCAGCTGGCCATGTCGTCTACTCAAAGGCTGCGATTTGCCACCCGTGGAACACAGGAAATAAAGTATTTTCTCACTTGTTAAGCGAAGTGGTCATTCAAAAAGCATTTCTTCCAAAATAAGAAAAAAATTAGACTCTCTGACGCTGCTTTTAATCAACTGTTCTAAAAAAGAACGTCATTTGCGCTAGCGAAAACATAACATATAGTGTTAACAGAATGTTTAAATAACGTAACACTAGCGTTGAACGTACATTTAAAAACAAAAGCAGAACCAACATTTAGGTTAGTCGACGTTTAGAATCGTTGGCAACTCGTTTGGTGGACCGCCGCGTAACACATTTTAAGCTCCGCACAGAAACTTTTGCCGTATTAGAAACGTTCCGCCCGCCTGTGATGTGTGACGTAAGTGCGCATGCGCAGGGACATAAGCTTGAAAAAAACTAGAACTAAACACGAACAACACAGACACATATGTTACCTTGTACAAACAGAACATTATACATGTACATATATATATATAACTATAAAATAATAAACATTATAAATAAATTATTAGTAATTACGAGAATAAATTGGACATTTTATTAAGTTGGATAGACTTCACCTTTCAAGATAGCATGAACAGTTTAGGGTTACAATAGTATATGGCTCAAAAACGTGAAACAAAGGTTATTACAACTAGAGAGACCTTGAAATGTGCATATTATCAAAATATCTGAATGCATTGTGGATACCTTTTAGCTTATCTGTGGTTACAATGAAACTATAACATTATAGCCTATGCAAATGCAAAAAAATAAAATGACCAAACAAATAAAATAAAATACAAAATACTGAGAACTTGACATTCATGTGTACAGTCAGCTATCTATAGAAAAATGGGTCACATGTTACGTTGCAGTGAACATTCTTGGATCCAGCCGGTGTCTTCATGAGAACAAGCACAGATTTTAGGAACCACAGTGACAAAGCATGTACTATCTAGATGACATGTAGACACTCAGAAGTTTTGCCCAACAAGTGATCAACATTTTAATAACTTTAATGAGTCTAAGCCTCTTCCTCTTTTTTCCTCTGATTTGTCGAACAGCTGAACACGAGCTTCCCTTTGTATAAAAAGCAAGCAAACAAACAAGAAACGCTTTATTTATTTAAGTCATCATTTTGCATCCTGTGATTGTGGATGTTTTTTAAAAAGTGAAAATACATTAGGATTTTTTTTACCGTATACTTAGATCTGCAGCTTTGAATGATAAGCTGCTGCATGCTTTCCACTGGCTTTTCCAGATCAGACAGCTTGCCACTCCTTTGACACCGTATCTGCTGTGCCAAACCATAGATGGAGGCCAGGATGCGATGTGCCTGCCAGGACACAATAGAAGCAAAACTGACAAAAAAAAAATGTTGGTTCATTAGGCTGAATACCTTTCATTAGATGTTAAACAGGAGACCAACATGAGCTCCAGCAGTTACCCTGTCCATGGTGCTGAAAGCACCTGAGTTACAAAACAACAACGCTAAACAAAGTACCAGAACATTTTTACAGAATTACGTCATCACACACAAAAAAAACCTCTGAAGAAATCCAAAAACATATATTAAAAAATACAAACAATAAACAAGGTATTAAAAACAGCAAAAAAATAAATAGATCAGTTTACAAAATAAAAGACTTTTGATATATTGCACCATATTGTGTTTAGAAAACTTGTTTGTTATGTTTTATTTTTATGTTCTGTTTGGTTCTTTTTAATAGTTCATTGCTTACTTGTTTTGTTTGTTTGGTTTACTTTTCTCAACCAAAGTATTTTGATCAACTTCTAATGTTTTTTATGTGATAATATAAAATTGACAATGACAAGTGTGATTTTGTTTTTTATTGTTTTCTCTGATGTGCATTTGGGACATCTTCAGTTTGCTTGTCTTGTAATGCATGTTTTCTGCAATTTAGTTTTCTGGTTTGTTGCTTCTAAAATGGCCAGTTTTGGGTTGTGACCTTTGTGAAAAATTACATTTATTTGTTTAATTATCTATTTGTTGCAGCTACCGTTTGTATCAAAAGTGGGGTCACTTACCTTTCCTGATGGACAAGGGTCTCTTTCTTTGAATGCATTAAAAGATTCTGTCAAATTCTGCAAAAACAAAACATAATAATAACTAATAAAAACAAATGTGGGGGTTAAAAAAAAGGAGAAAAAGAACTCTTGTACCACAAACACTGGAGGGCAGCCTATCACAGTGAGTCAGGCAGGCCTGAGGAGCCCGTTTAAGCTTTAAATGGCTGAAACAATCCAACAGGCCAAAGAACAAAAAAAACAAAAATCAAAGAAAAACACCAGTGCTGGCATACCAGATTCTGCAGCTCAATGAAGATAACTTCTCTGTAGGAGCCCATGATTTCTCTGTAGTTACACTTTGGTTTACCACAGCAGCTGGCCAACAGGAGAACCACCAGGACACTTCGGAGCAGACACTGTAGGAAACACAGAGGGGCAGAAAAGTGGGAAACCTGCAGGGGATTTTTTTATTTTTTTTTAATTTCAAGTTGACAATAATGAGGAAAATGCGACGTGCGCTGAGGGGTCAAGTGGAAACCTTTTTCAACATATGAGCAGCAAAAATACACAACCTTCACTATTCACTGTTTATTTAAGCTTGTAACGCTCTTCTCTCATATATCCGATGCGTAAAGACGCACTCACCATTTATCATGTTCTTCTGCAGGATCTTCACACGAGCAAACCCGCCTGTGTCTGTACCTGGCAGATCCGACGAATTGTTCTGGATTCGGCAGTACTCATTGTAACCGTGTGTTGTTTTTTTATTTATTTTTTTCTTTCTTTTTGCACTTCCTCATGAGAAAAGGTTAATATTGTTGTGGCGGCGGGACGTCCCGACGTGGTGCTCCGTGGTTTCCAACATCACCAACCGCGACAGCTGCTCCTGTTTCCATCCCCGTCATGAATGGCTGGTCATGGGCTTGAGATTTCACCAAACTCTAGTCTGATCAAGTCCAGTGGGGTGGGGGAGAGAGAAGAAAACTAATGCAATCAATCACTCGCCTTCATCCTTTCGGTTTCGTTTGAAAAGCGCGTTACCAAAACAAGGTTAATTCAGTGGAGCGTTTACCCAACATGCAGGATTTGGGTTTGTTGGATCCTCTGAACTGAACAGAAAAAAGGAGTCTCTGTTGTGAAGAAAACACGCACTGATCCTGACTATCAGCCAAACCAAAACGCCCATTTTCCCTCAACAAAGAATGTGAACTGCATGGGAGGATAGGTGCTGTGCTACTATAAACTTTATTACTGGATGGCTGCAAAATATATTTTTACACTCTTCAAGAGAAATGTGAACATAAAGCCTGTAATGACCTTAAAAAAACTAAAATTAACTGTCACACGTTAAAAACAAAAGCAATGGATCATGAATTACTATGATGCTGAAAAAATCTGAATAAAACGAATATGACCACTTGAAACTCAAAGTGCTGAATCCAAAGGCAAAACCTTTACCACTTTTCTCTGAAGTTTTTATGACATTTCTTTATCTTTATAACTGAAAGAAGCTTAAACTGTGACCCTAAACATAAAAAAGATTAAATTCACAGTTCTTACAACATTTTGGTTTCCTTTGTTTACACCAAAGTGAACAGTCTATTATAATGCATTAAAATCATTACTGCATTTATTTCCAAAGTTTATATACTGAATACAGTATACTGTTTACTACAACTACCAGTTGGATTTTGCTCGGTTTTGCTTTAACAATAAAAAACATGCACAGGCTGCTTAAGATGACTTGAGCAAACATTTTGTGCGTCACAAAAAACATCATCCCCCCGCGCGCACACACACACACACAAAAAAACAAAGAAAAAAAAAACAAACAGCAGAAATGATTTCGGTTTCTTTACACTTTCCTATTTCATCCTTTTACAAACCCGTTACTGCTGTAAATACATTACCAATGACTGAGTGTGCAGCTACAATGCTTCTGAACAGCCTGTGGTCAAATCGACGAGGTCCAGTTAGCTCCTTATAACACGTATCGAAATGAGTGCCCCAATAATACGATGTGCGGAGACTTCTTTTGTTGTTCCTGCAGAAGCGAGGGGCGGGTACTTTTGGACAAAAAGTAGCTTTTCTTTTTTTTTTTTACCATCACCTGATTTTCTGATCTTTCATTAGGTGGTTTTCCCCTCTCCTCTTTGTAACACAAGTCACTCAAGCCAAAAAACTTCCCAAATTGGAAGTCGTATGCAAACTTCTCTCACAGTTATGTTTAGACTCAGTGCATGGCTCTAGGAACTGGAGTGTCTGTGTCTAGGAGACCGGAAAGACTAGCCGATTCCTCAAGGTGTTTGGGAAAAGCATGGTAGAGGCAGCTTCATTATGAGGGAAACACCATATAACGTTTCTTTACAGGGATACCAATAGATGACAACAATAAAAAAATAAAAAATAAATAAAAATGACAAGACACCCTTTATTAGCTTTTTAAGCAGACCTGAGTGGTGGTTTACTTCACAAGAAGACAAAAAAAATGTATTAATGAAAGAAAAAAAACATCAAGAAGAGCTCTGAATGTTTGAGCCAACACCTTGATTCATCTGGGGGCCAAAAGTCGCGAAGCAAAAGTTCTACAAAAACTCAGTCATTTCTGCCAGAAATGTTCCTTAAAGACACAATCATTAATTTTGACTTTTACATGTAAGCTATTCATTGAAGATGTGAAGAGACCTGTTTTCATTCTGACACTAAAGCTTTTTTTGTAAACAAACACAAAGATTCATGTTCATAAAATGCTCAAACGAGGAAAAAGTGAGGGGGGGTGTCAAAGAGTGTGTGACAGGAGGATAAATCCTGGTATAGAACAAATATGTCCATAATTGTTCCCGGTTCAGCTGGTGACTGCCAGAGTCCTCCAGGTGTTCTCAGTCCAAGTTTTCCGAATCTTAGAAAGTGTTCTTGATCTTACTGGCTACCTGCATTAATATCTCCCCCGTTTTCTTCTGCCAGTTCAAAACGTGTTTAGACTCGGCACACCACAGCTCTCCATGACGGGGTTCTGCATTCTCACATCGCTTCCGCACCTCTTCCTGCTGTTCCTGATGGATGGAAAAACAAGAAGGTTAAACACACACAGACTGCTTCCTTCCTGAATCAGAAAATCAAAACAATGTATGGTGCAAAGCAAAGAAAAAAATGAAGCTGTAATTTAGATGCCATCACTGATAAGGCTGCACAAGTCTAAACAAACTCTGTACCTCTGTGCCATGCTGCAGCTCAAACTTGTAGAAGAGAGCCCAAGCATCTCCCAGGTCGGGCTCAATCTTTACTGTCCTGAGGAACCACTCCCTGGCTTTGGTGATCTTACGTTCACTCCAGAACAACCTGAGATATGTGGAGATTTGCATTTGAGGACCATCTAAAGTTTTGTGTAACAATAAAAAAGACTAAATAGTTAGGAGTTAATTAAGAGAAAAGTGGCAAACAGTGAAAAACAGTCTTACTTTGCCACAGAGAGCAGAACATGAGGATCGTGTTCACACTTCTTCAAAGCATCCACACTCTTTGTCTTCCTTTGAGGTCTGGCCTCTAGGAACACCGCCTCAGCCCATAGGATGCCTTTTGAAAAAGGAAATATAAAGTGCAATATGACTGTGCACATTCTCAGTTATCCGGGTCATCGCAACAGCAAACAGGCTTAAATCGGAGGCAACCGGACTTAGATCAATTCTTGTTTGAAAACGTTTCGACGCCTATCCAGGAGTCTTTGTCAGTTCTGGTAGCTCGCACTGAGCAACAAGCAGTTAGTGAAGTTCTGTTTTTAAGGATATGGAGGTCCAGCCATTCTAATTCAATTGCAGATCAGTGACCCACCCGTTGCTGTCCTGGGTCGAGCTACCAGAACTGACAAAGACTCTTGGATAGAAGTCAAAACGTTTTCAAACAAGAATTGATCCATGTCCGGTTGCCTCCAATTTAAGCCTGTTTGCTGTTAAAAAGTGCAATGAAGAATTTGGCATTACAAAATGATTGATCAAAGAACTCCTTTTCTCTAAATCCTTTATGTACCCAAGAAATCCTTATTTGACACCAGAAACATTTTTGTGTATGGATGGTTTTAATAAAACAACCTTAGTTTCAAACTCGGGTTTCTCATAGCTAAGAAGGAAAAAAAAAACACTTCCTACAGTTAAATAATAAAGATTTTTGTGAATAGATTTTCACTTTTTTCAGTTAAAAAAGGCAATCTACAAGACTTTAAGGTTTCTAAAATAAACAAGGTATTTAAACAAAGCCAGCATTTCATAGTCACCTGAATTTGGGCATTCCTGCAGAGCTTTGGCCATTAATGTGTTGGCTATGTTTTTCAGTCCGGCCCGAAACTCCAGTCTGACAGACTCCAACCTGGTTAACACAGAGATCATTTTAGAAGCAAAAAGAATATTTCATCACGGTTAAGAATAACTGCTAAAGGTATTATTTTTTTGTTGACAATGTAGTTTGACTTTTATTTAGAGTATAAACATTTATATGATATGACTATTTTGATGACTGTGGAGGAGACTCCTTTCAAGCTTAAACTGAGACATGATCTTGCGACTGCATTGGAACGGGACACCACACGTTCACTGTTGTATTTTCTCACCACAGCTCAGGACACTGTGGGTTCTTGAGTCGAGCCTTCTCCAGAATTGCTCTGGCCCTGGTCAGCTGTCCCACTCTTTCTTCAAGGTGAGACAGCAGCAGCCACAGGGGCACAGAATGGGGGCACTTTTTCAACTACAGAGACAGAAAAGTAAACAATCACTCACAGCAAAAGCCGACAAACAAACACAAATTTCCTTTGACCTGTTGTTCATTTGATTAATATTCAAACAACTACACCCAAAACATTTCTCTCCCCTTACCCCTTGGTTGTAACCCTCTCTGGCTTTGTCCATGTTTTCACACTGCTCCTCAATCTGTCCTCGCATCATCCAAAGTTTGGGGAAGTCCTCGTAGTGTTTCAGGGCCTCAGTGCACAGGTCCTGAGCAGCTTCTATATTTCCCAACACCCACTCCAACTTCACCGATTTCATGAAAACCTGTGCAGATTAAAAAGCAAGTTTGTCGGACAAGCAATACAAATATAAGAATAAAAGCATCCAGTGACAGTGATGTGCCACGAACCACCTTCTTGAAGCAGATCCTAAGTGTTTAACATCTGCATAACACCTCAAAGTTGTCTTGTCTGACAAGACAGCCACTACAGGCAACATTAAAGCAAACTCTTTCTGTCATATCTGTCAGCATCTAACACAAAACTAAAAGAGAGCAGCCTGGTTGGGTAAACAGAATGATGGCTAAAGAGCATTACTAACATTTGACAACCTGAGTGCTGCTGAGTGATTGGAAGAAATAAAAATGCAAGCCTGAACCTGTGGAGCTCAGAAAGTCGGTAGAAGCCACTTTCAAGACAAAACAATTTTAACTTACTATTAAACACTGCTATTTTTCATGAAAGAAAAAATAAACACATCAACTAAGCCAACTCTAAAACATGAGTCAGAAGATCTCTAATAAATTTATTTTAGAAAAACATTCATTTGGTCACACAAGTGCAAAGAGCAATTATAGTAATATCATATCCTTATTTGGGCACAGGGTCTGTGCAAAGTTACACTGAGATAGATAGCAATTGTTTTCTTCAGGTTATCTCTATGTATTATTTAAAATAAATATCTCAAGCAAATAAATGATTGTTTCTGAGAGTTTGAACAGGGGAATGTGCTTGGTCATTTTACTATGTTTTCTCACTAACTAACCCGGGCTGTTGGTGCACTGCTGCGAGCCTTGGCCAGCAGTCGACGAGCTCTTTCATACTCGTTATTCTCAGACTCAAGTTTGACAGCAGCAAGCCAGATTTCTTCGCTGTTGGGGTTAGCCTGGAATTAACAACAACAGGAGAAAAAGAAAACATGGGAGACTGAATTTGACTGACTACTACCGCATGTAACACTGTATGTGTACAAGGTTTAATCACCTGAAAGGCAAGAGCAAGGATACTCCTAGCTGCTGGCACATCTCCAGCCAGCCACTTGGACTTGGCTCCCATCAACCACAGGACCTCTGCTTTGGGACAATGAGCTACAGCTCTCTGCAGCAGCGCCTCCAAAGACTCTCTGAGAGATGAGATGAGCCATAAAAGCACAGTTGCGGGCGATTAAATGCATCAAATTAGGTAGAACAAACTAGACTAGCAAGCAAGAAATTTAGTAGCTGACAACGTCTAACCTGGTGCCATGGTTCTTCTCAAAGTAGGCTGCTCTAAGCCAGACGCTTTTCTTACTGGGAAACACCTGCAGTGCATGGGCGTAGATGGCCCTGGCACACTCCAGCGCTCCATGGGCCACACACTGAAGCCAAAAAGCAAAGTTAAACTCAAGCAGCAAATAATTACATGATCTATATTTCTAGGTGTCAGGATCTTGTTATGTCTCATATGTTTCCAAACTCACGCTGTCTGCATCCTCCATCCAGGTGTGTTTGCGGTCCTCCTCCTCTATTCCAATCCCTATGACGGCCCTTATCACAGCTTGGCAAGTAGCCACACTGCCTGCTTTGTCACACTCTTCTGCATCCTGTGGGACCAGCAGAAATATTTAAGGAAAAGACTCTTAGTGAACAAATAGAATGCAAAAAAATATAAAGCCATGAATTGCTGGCACCCATCATAAACCAGAGATAACACTGGAATAGTGAGAAAATTTATTTTAAAACATTTGTGCAGCTGGTGTCAAAACATGAACTGTA